>CAUYON010098244.1:0-31831 GCA_963573935.1 Arctocebus calabarensis | reverse complement strand
TTAGATGGTATCTCAGGGTGGTTTTGATTTGCATTTCTCTAATAATTAGGGATGATGAGCATTTTTTCATATGTTTGTTAGCCATTCATCTGTCTTCTTTAGAGAAGGTTCTATTCATGTCTCTTGCCCATTGATTTATGGGATTATTGGCTTTCTTCATGTGGATTAGTTTGAGTTCTCTATAGATCCTGGATATCAAGCCTTTGTCTGATCCAAAATATGCAAATATCCTTTCCCATTGGGTAGGATGTCTATTTGCTTTGGTTGTTGTCTCCTTAGCTGTACAGAAGCTCAGTCATCTTTTTTATCCCAACTGTCAAGTACAGTTTCCCAAACATAGAATATTCAACTAATAGTTGGTCGTTCTAAAACCTTGTTATGTCTTTGAATTATCTGTAAAAACACAAAAATATGAAAGAATGTAATCACTCTGGCAATTGCATAAAGAGTAGAATATTTTAAGCTCCAAGAACTCAGTGGTAAAGTAAACTGCAGGTGGGGCATGAAGAGTCATCAAGCCATGTTATAGAATTTGGACTTGATCAAAAAGCTTTAGGCATAATTTTCATTTGAGCAGAGTGTCAGTTGGTTAGTGCTATGCTATAATCACATCACAGTGGTTCTGATTTGGGGGACAGACTAGCCTCACTTGAAGAATATGATGGAATTGCATGTGCAAATACTAGAGAGAGTATTTACTTGGGAACATCTGGGCAAAGAGGAGTTGGATTCTTCCGTCTTCCTCTAAGTTCATGGGAAGTCTTGGTAATCAGTGGGTGTCAGATTTACCATATGAAGTGTAATGAGACACTTTTGTAGACAGTTAAAAGTAAAACAATCTGGGAAAACCAAGATTAATTCACAAAAGTCTAAAAATCGGAGAAGACAAAAATATCATTATCTCCAAGAGCCATAGAAAACGCAAACCAGGAAGAAGGAAGAAGCTGACCTTGAGAGTAGGTTGGCTAAAACTGAGGTGGTCCTGTTGAATTCACTTTTACTGTTGTTACCCATTATCTGTTGAATGGGCCTGACTAGCTCAAGATACAGGATCAAGACTGCCAAGAAGCGTAAAAAGATTCTTCTATTAGATAAATTAATAAGGCATGCATGAAAAAGAATTAAAATAAAAAATTGACATGTTCATAATGAACATAATGAACACAGGCTGAAGACATCTTATGTTTATAATACTGAGAAAAAACATATAGGATATACATTCCTTCCAATAAGACATACCTAAACAGCAATACCAAAATAGTAACTGGCTGTTTAATTATTTAATTACCTCATTTATATGAGAATCTTAAAATGCCAGGAAAAAAGCAGTTTCTGTAACATTGATTATATGTTGATATTGGATTTAAATGTGGATTCAGTTAAATGTGACAATCTTAGGACTCATAGAGAAGGTTAATATCAGCATATTTATTTTTATTTTTCATTTAGCAGCAGAAAGAACAAGCCAGTTTTGATAATGCTGGTGGCTTTTGGGACCAGGTCTCAACAGCAACTGTTACAGTTTTTTGAAACAAAAATTCTTTGCAAGTCTATAGCATTTCCTCATGTTTGTCCTACATTCATTTTTTCCTCCTGGTATGTTTATCATTATTTACACACCAGAGGGGGCCATGAAACTCTTACTGACTCATCAGCACCTGCTTTGGAGTGACTGTTGTAAATGAAAAGAGTTTTCCATCATCTATATTTTTATGAATTGATAAAAACAACTCTTGTTATTTACAATACTTTTGAAATTGTCATTAACTCTTTCTGGCCCTAGAATATAGACGTTAAATAGACATCTGAAAAAAACAGCACCTGTGGCTCAGTGCGTAGGGCACCAGCTCCATATACTGAGGGTGGCGGGTTCAGGTCCAACCCCAGCCAACCTGCAACAAAAAATAGCCAGATGTTGGGGCTGGTGCCTGTAGTCCCAGCTATTCAGGAGGCTGAGGTAAGAGAATGGCCAAAGTCCAGGATTTGGAGGTTGTTGTGAGCTATGATGCCACAGCACTCTACCGAGGCCGATAAAGTGAGACTCTTGTCTCTAAAAAAAAAAAAAGACATCTGAAAGAATAAAAATGTACAATGATGAACATAATGATAAAACTAATAATAGTTTATAATGGGTGAGAAACCATCCAGTTAGCAGCAGAGTTAAGATTTGAACTCAGGTTTGCTAAATGCTGAAAATCTCCTTCTCAGTAGATCAAAGAATTGATTTACTTTACATAATATATTCATTGATTTTATGTAATTTATTCACAAAACTTTCAGTCAATATAATAACTTGTGATCTCATGTTTTCACAGTGTCCCTGTCTTCTCAATTGCTCTCACAGTATTTGTTTAGATAATCACTTCTCTGTTGAAATCTTCTTCATGCTATCAAGACTATATCACATTTACAAAACATATTGTATTTTTAGATTTGGTTTCCAAAGAGCTTTCTCAGAGGGCAAAATATTTAGCAAAAAACAAGTGAAACAAGGTATAGTAAACATAAGTAAAGGTTCATTTCTGCTTAAAGATTTGTGAGTTATGAGGAAACAGACTTCATATACACATTTAATGTGTCCATAAAAGTTTTCTGGGGAAATGCAAGAGTACATGTTAAGGGCTGTCATCATTATATTATCGTCGTTTTGCCGTGTCATCACCATGGAACATCACCATGTCTTCTTGTTAGCTCTTTAAAAATGTGCATGTTAGAATCATTACCTTGAGTACTCTGGTCAATACTTTAATTTGAATAGTCTGAATCTCAACCCTCATCATTTGTAATTTTCCCTATTCTAAAACTTTTTTCCATTTATTGCTTTTCCTATTCAGAATATTTTTCCTTTCTCTTCAATCTCAATCTCTCTCTCTTTCTCTCTCTCTGTCTTTCTCTTTCTCCCCATCCAACCCCTCTTATACTGCTGTAGAGAAAGGCTACAGCAGATCAGAAAATAGTCATTTTCACCAAGTAGAATCTTATCAAAATTGGCTGTTCACAGTGACTCACTCCTATAATCCTAACACTCTGGGAGGCTGAGTCGGGAGGATAGCTTGAGTTCAGGAGTTCGACATCAGCCTGAGAAAGAGCAGGCCTTCACCTTTACTAAAAATAAAAAAAATCAATAAATAGCCAGGCACAAGGACGTATGCCTATAGTCTCAGCTACTCAGGAAGCTGATGCCGAGGATTCTTCGAGCCCAGTTGTTTAAAGTTGAAGTGAACTATGATGACTCTACTCCGCTCCAGCCTGGGTGATACTGACATGGTGCGTATGGAGAGAACATCTAGTTTAAGAACAAAATAATATCTTTATTCAATTGCCCAAGGGATCTATTTACTTGAAGGCTAATATGATACAATTTATCTTCTGAGAAGACATGACACATTAGCTTAATCAGATAACAATGCATCCATGAAATAGAGAAGCAACAATTTAAAATCCAATAATGTGAATTACATTGATTGCCTTACTACTAAGGAACTTGTACAGAGAGCCCACAGGTGAGGGGGTAATAACTCAGGGACAGTTCATATCACTCAAATCCCTAAGATAGTCATAAAATGTGAAAAATATTCTTTTTTCAATTTTTGGAATTCAGGAGTTCACTGACCAAAAAAGAGAAAGAGACATTGAAGAAAAGAACAGTTTTAAGAGCTAGAGACCAGTCTATCCCCCCAAACGTTCAACTGTCAGTTACCTGTGTACACATACAAAGCAGGAAAAGCTGTAGCTGTGTGAGAACCAGGCTTCTACACAATAAGCATCACAAATTAGGAATGACAGGTAAGCACAGGAAACTGAGGTCCTATGAGCAGTTTCTGAGGCAGAGAGAATGCTATTGGACTCAAGTTAGTGGTCCTAAGTTAGGGGTAGCCATTCAAAGAATTTTACTCTAAGGAGAACACAGAATTTTGGTGGTAGCTGACCAGGATTTTAGATAAAGAAATGTGTTCTTTTCATTATTGTTTTTTGAAGATGAGACAAATCCTAGAAATTACACTGATAAGAATAATTAATAGAGAGAGGAAATGTGAGGGAAAAGGAAAGAGCCCAGAGAGTGTGATCTAGTGTACAAGTGCAGGGTAGCATTGGAATTATACACAATCCATTGGTCACATCAGAAAAGAAATCTGAACACACACACTCAGGTATGAGAAGACGCTGGGGGCTTCTGACATAATGCAAGAGTCCCATAATCCTATGAATAGGTTTCAAAGACTGGAAAAGACAATGCGGATTACTGCTATGAAACTGCTTTCTTTCATTTATTATTCCTCTTTCCTTACTAATTCTTTGTCTTTATTACTTTATTTCATTTATTTAAGTAAAAAATTATACTATACAATCTACTAGGTGTTAGGTATATAACAGTGAACACATTTTATAGAAATGATAAAGAAAAAAAAATTTTCACATAACATCACGGTATTTTATGGACAAACTAGCCATGCGTGTTTTACTAAGACTGATGTCAAGGAATGAGAAAATTAAGAAAAAGGACTTTTTAAAAGTTATGGGAAATTTATGGATGAAACAATGGGAAATTGAATGTGGTGGAACGTGACCGTGGTCTCAATTAATTAGGAGGCTGAGGCCAGGAGTTTGAAGCTATAGTGAACTATGATTGCACATGTGAATAGCCATGGTGCTCCAACCTGGACGACATAGACACTGTCTATATCTAAACAGAAGGAGAGTGTTTATCATATTAGATTTTGCATACATTTTTACATTATTAAGATTTAAAATATTACAAAGTTTCATGTTGTCAGGGCCATTACAAGGAAACAAGCCAGTTAAATGTGTGGTAGGGACCAAGGGAGAATGAGCGCTGCCACAGAAGCAGGTTGTTAGGTCTTCAACAGGGTTAGCAAGTGGCCAGGAGGTGGGTGAGGGCAGAAAGTGGAAACTGAATTGTAGCTAGGAACCAAATCACAGTTAGGAACTATTCCCTAGTAGGAACATACACAGGAAAGAGCTCCAGGTGACCTTTATCTAACCTGGGACTCATTACCATCTAATTAGCATAGCATGGGTGGAGTTACAACAAAGGATTCTAGGAAAACACACATGGGTAGCAAGGACACTGTTTTAGAAATTAATGTTATGTAAGCTGTTATGTAATATGTTATATAACCCCAACCTGTCAGTCACCCAAAGGTGGGAAACAGCAGCCAATCCTGCAGGGAGAAAGGTGGGACAAACTAGTGAGCATATAAAAGGCAGTGTATGCCCAGATTTGGGGTCTTCCTCCACTCACAGAGATCCATTTCTCCCTCTGAGATCTACATTCACTTTGCAATAAGTGTGTGTGGGATTTCTCTGTGTCTATGATCACTCCATCATTATCTCACCTTGGTACCAATACTCGCTCTTGACACTGGGAACTGGGGGACCAGGGACCATCCAGACAGTAGCACTGCATGCAACTAGACATATAAGCTTGATGGGACATTGTGCTGATACTCTTCCTGCACTTCCTTCAACATTTTCAACCTCAGTATCTAGTGTTCTTGCCCTTATTTATATTATTTATGAACATTTCCTTCTGAATGTTTATTTATTTATTTTTAAATAAATTTATTTCAGGTTAATGTGAGGGTACAAACACTTGATTTTGTTAGACAGAGTATCTCTTGTGGTTATGCCCCACATGCCAAAGGTGTGCCAACACCCCCACCCATTCCCATTCAGTGAGAGCACCCTGACATCTACCCATCCCCTTCTCTCCTTACCACTCCTCCCAACATGAATTGAAATGAGTTTTTTCTCCTATTTGGGCATACATTAGATCATCTGCTGACTTCATATTAATACTGAGTACATTGGATAATTGCTTTTTCATTCTTGTGATACTTTCCTAAGAAGAATGTGTTTGAACTCCATCTAGGATATTACAAAAGATATGAAGTCATCATTTTTTAATGGCTGAATAGTATTCTATGGCATGCATATACCACAATTTGTTAATCCATTCCTGAGTTGATGGGCATTTAGGTTGTTTTTACATCTTGGCAATTGTAAATTGAGTTGCAATAAACAATCTATTACAAATGTCCTTACGGTAAAATGATATTTTTTCTTCTGGGTAGATGCCTAATAGTGGGATTGCAGGGTCAAATGAGAAATCTAATTTGAGATCTTTGAGGATTATCCATACCTCTTTCCAAAGAGGCTGTGATATTAGTCATGCTGTATTAGTTTGCAGTCCCATCAATGATGAGCATTTTTCCGTATGTTTGTTAGCCATCCATCTGTCTTCCTTGGAGAAGGTTCTATTCATGTCTCTATGCCAGTAATAGATGGAATTATTTCCTCTTGTTTTGTTGATTAATTTGAGTTCTCTGTAGATCCTTGTCTGTGGCCAATTCATAACATGCAAATATCTTTTCCTACCTGAAGTTTGTCTCTTTGCTTTGGCTGTTGTCTCCTTGGTTGTACAGAAGCATTTCAGTTTCATTAAGTCCCTGAATTTTTTAAAAATAGGATCAGTTGGAACTTTCTAAGACCTGGTTCATTATAATTAAGAACACATTTTAGAGCACAAAGTAGTGATACTTTTGTTAGGCTTTTTTTCATCTTTTATATCCATTTTCTTCCACTATAGTTTCACAATACAGTTAAATGGCCAGTCTCTGGAATACCTTTGCCTTCTTATCTCATATTGTCATGAGACTGGACATTCACAGGATAATAGAAAAGCTTACTTCAAACTGGAATTTCTACAAGAAATGCTTAGAGTTTGGTTTTTCTCCACCAGCTGGCTTAATTGGTTCAGTCCCCTCTCCCTTGTAAAATACAAAAGTCACAGATTTCCTCAGAGGTCATTGAATATGTGACTAATTTTCCTTAGCAGCAGTCCAAATTTCAGCACTGAGAAACCCTGTCAAAAAATCCATCTCTATGGGTTTCCTCTCTGTAGTCATTTGGCTTTTGTTACAGTGGTAACAGTAGTAGTTAAAACAGTTTCTCTCCTAATTTTATGTTGGACTTCAATTCAAATAAGATGCCATAAGGTTTACCACCCATTGATTCAGTGTTTTCGGTTTTCCTCATTGTAGAGGCCCACAGTAACAGCTGTGCAACAATCTTATTATAAGAATCATAACCAAAGAAAGAGAGCTTCACTAAAGAGTATGGAAGCCCCGTCACATGTCAACCTTGCTCTATAAATTCACTAGCAATTAGTGAGGATTTACTCTTAAAATAATAAGTCTGAGATATATAATCATGCATTGCTTAAATACAGGTGTGTATTCCAAGAATTATACCTTTAGGTGCTTTCATTGTTATGAAAACATCAAAGAACATATTTATACAAACCTACAGGACGTAGCCTACTACACGCCTAGCTCATATGGCATAGCCTATTGTTCCTAGGCTACAAAATTGTACAACATAATACTGCAGGAAATTGCAACACAAGGTAAAAATTTGTATATGTAAACATAGAAAAAGATATAGTAAAAATACTGAAGAAAAGATAAAAAATGACACACCTTTGCAGGGTACTTACCATGAAGGGAGCTTATACGACTAGAAATTGCTCTGAGTAAGCCAGTAAGTGAATGTTGAGTGAATGTGAAGGCCCAGGATGTTGACATACACTATTTAGATGATAAATGCTATGCACTTAGGCTACCCTAAATTTATTTTAAAAATAAAGTATAGTTGTGCTACAACCTTAAGGCAGCTACAACATGGCTAGGTGATAGGAATTTTCAGTACCATTACCACACATAATCTTATGGTCCACTGTTATATGTACAGCCTTTTGTTGACTGAAACGTTATTAAGCACCACACTACTGTAGTTATTTCTGTTGACATCAGCCCAACAAATTTCATCCTTAGCAATACGGATTTGGAAAAGGAATGCAATACGTAATAGCAGGGGGTTCATTTTAGTCTTGTTTAAATGCTCAGACTCTTGAGATTTGAATGGGCTCTACTTAGCATCAGCTTCATTTAGAAAAACATATGACCAAAGAAATAGAATACAACAGTAGGGCAATAGCAGGAATTGGTCTGCTCTGGAAGTACTCAAAACAGACTATACAGCAGCCCTGGGGTTATACAATAGCACATTATGGTGTAGTTCAATAGTGAATTCCAAATAAGAGCCAAAATTTATTACAACAGTAACTTAGACACATCTTCTAAGGGATCATTATAAAGAATATTTTCCATTGCAAAGGTCACTAAAAAATTTCTAAGGCATGGCTTTCATCTAGGTATTTTATTTATTTTATAGTGCTCCCACCTAATTCCTCTGAAATTTACCACTCAGGGGTCTTCTTAAAATGACCAATATTTCCTAGTAAAAATGCCTTTTTTATTTTGTTAGTTTTCAGGGAACAGAGTTAGAAAGTTATTTCAAAACTAAATCTGTTAATAAAGCAGACAGAGTTTGTTAATACTTCCCCCAGAATAAAAGAATTAATGTATATTATGAATATCTCATTTAAACATCATAAATATTTTTTTATTTTTTTATACCACTTCATTCAAGTATGCTTGACATACAAAAAGTAGTATATCTTTAATGTATATAACTTGATGAGTTTGAAGATAAACATGCATATCTGAAACCATCACCACTATCAAGGCCACAGACATAGCCATCAATTCCCCAAGTTTCCTCTCATTCTCTCTATTAAAGAATGCATGTTTGTGGAGGTTAAAGCAATGCCATCCTGGATGTGAAACTGCCATGCTAACTGCTGATTAACTACATCTCTGGACACACCTCTAGATTTCTGTTTTATCTAGTATTACTGTAAATCCTGCCCTTAGTTCTAAACACCTTGATTCCTTGAGTCCTCACAGCATGCCTGTCTTCCTCTGAGGGGTCGACGCCGATGGTCTCACACATTCTTCCCCATGCTATATAAGTCCTGGCTCCAGTGGGAAATGGCATGGAAAACCACTGTCCTTTCTTGCAGCTGCCTGAATACATGTGGATTCTATTTTTAAGTCCCTATTAAATATTTCTTTCTGGATATGTCAGCCTCTTCATCTTCTCAACTTCCTTTGACATTGAGGGTAGAGTTCCACAGAACTGCCCCCATAGGAACTGTGTGTGTGTGTGTGTGTGTGTGTCTGTGTGTGTTTCATGAAGCCTGTAGCAATTTACATTAGTATGAACAGGGTAGTAGGATTTCTTTTTTCTCTACATGTTCACTAACACCTTAAAAAAAATTATCCTTCTAACATGTATGCAGTATTATCTCATTATGGTTTTGATTTACATTTTAACTGATGACTAGCAATATTTAGAATTTTTTCATATACCTGTTTGCACTTGTATGTCTTCTCTGGAAAAAACATCTATTAAAGTTTTTGTCCATTTTAGGTGGGTTTTATTGTTTATTTTAGTATTGATTTGTAGGAAATGCTTATATCTTTTAGATACCAACTCCTTCTCAGATAAGGAGAAGGTTTTAAAATATTTTCTTTCATTCCATGCATCACTTCCTCATTCTGTTCATTGTTTCTTTTGCTTTTACTACCTGTGTTTTTGTGTCATTTAAAAAAAAATACTACCAATACCATTATCATGTAGCTTTTTAACCTAGTTTTTCTCCTAGGAGTTTTATACTTTTAGGTCTCTTAAGAGCTATTCATGGTGGTTGTTAAAATTCACATTTTACTAATTATGAAGCTGAGATAAAATTAAATTATATTGCTCGAAATCTCCCCAACCAGAAAATTATCTTGGCCTGTTTGGTCCCAGACCTATAGTTTGCCAGTGATGTTATAGGCAACTGCATAATTCGTTTCAATGGATATTAGCATATTACCTACCACAAATTTTATTTCTGGCGTAATGTAAAGTATCGTAATGCTGAAGGAGGTCCAGAACCACATAATACCATGAAAGGTATAGTCACAGTGATGATACCAAGCCATCAACTTGACCCTGTGCACTTGATGTTTGCCACCAAACCCACACTACATGGCACAGTATTTTTTGCAAGTGTCCCTGGCTGCATTCCCAGTTTCTAATTGTTCATTACTACACATTGGGAGAAAAGGCATTTGGGCTTGTCATTGTTGATTAGTTGCTTCAGAAAGGCCACTATAGTCATGATTTTAGCCAGAGATTCAAATGAAATACGACCCACAGTATTGTAGGCCTGGAGTCCTAACATCATCCATGACTCTTGCAGCTACTCAGGCACAACAACTGCTCTCAGTCTGAACACATACTGCACTGAATCCTCTAGTGCTAAGCTCTGACCTTTCTCATTCAGGGGATATATTGACGTCCTTTTCTAGATACTAATAGATATTATTTCAGTGGATTCCACTGTGTGTCCAGAGATTTATCTAATTTTTTATGTAGTGTGTTTTGTGATTCAGTATAACATTCAGAATCTTGAGTCAGTAGGTCAAACACTCTGAAAGCCTTGGATAGGGTAGTTCCAGCTGAGCCCTTGCAGGCAACAAAGGTAAATCCACATTCATAATATGAATTAAATTGTAATCAATCTGAGTTGCTTCCCCTTTCAAAGTGAAATGGACACATTATCAACCTACTCCCAAAAAACAGATTGGTCCTTCAAAGAATAATTACAGATCAGAAGTTCAGCATTGGTTATCTAAGGTTGGCAGAATGAACCTGCAGTTAGCCACAGTTCTAAACAGATCAACCTTGGTAAATAAAGACCCATGGTGTTGGGCCTTGGTAAATGAAGACTCATGGTTTTGGTCCTATGTTTAGCTTCCATCCCTGCTACCATACGTACTTCATGCAAGTGTCTGTTGTGTGAGAGCTAAGCTGGCTGATAACAGAGGTTAGCAGACATCAATTGGCTTAGTAATTCTGGCTACTTGGTTATTTAGTGTCTCTTTCATAGTTATCGCTATTTAGTGAACATTAACATAGGGCTGAAAGGTTTTCAAAGTTTGATCGCTTCTATGAATTTATCAGCTTGACTCCTCTCCAGCTCTTTTTATTGCTCATATTCTATTTTTTCTTAACCCATGAACAAGCCAGACAAGCCATTTACATTCTGATGACTCATACTATATTTCTACCTTGGACCTTGGGTTGTTCTTGTTTTTACACAAAGTAGATGCAATTGTACCCATTGGAGTATTTCTTCCTTAACCATTGTCCTTTATCAATTCATACCCCATGTGGAGCATCCCATCTTTTAGGCAAGCTTTGATGTGTCTTCCTCCATTGGTCATAAGGTGACCTAGTGGGGACAAAGATTTGAGCTGTGGAAGAAACCATAGTGTGACAATAGTAGATGACATGGAAGCTGCCAACTCACATAGCTTCTCTGCATCTTCTGCTTCTGCGTGCATCTGATGTTCAATGTACGACTCCCACCTTATGGTGGATCCCTATTGGGTCAGCCCTTCCATTCATGTTTTGGCTCTGACTGAACCTGGCTTATGATGAACCAGTCCTAATCCCATGGTTATTTGATGTCCTTCAGTTGTCTACTTCTTTGGCTACTTCTCTATCACATCAGATCTATTTATGTACAGTGTAAAACTATTTGCTTCAGATTTCAAACTCTGGTTTATTAGCTACGGAGTTCTAAGTTGTGATTTTCATACTAGGGTTGTTGCAAATTCCACATATTTTCCAACGACATATACCTATAATGTCTATTGAGATATGCTGGTCAAATGACAGGGTTTCTTGAATTGTTATCTGGACCTTACAGTCTTTTCCTATTCTGGATTCTACTCAAACCCAATAGTCTTTTATACCTCTTAGTAAAAGTGGCACCACATTATTTACAAGTGTGAAATTTGCTGCTGCCTCAAGAAACAGAGGAAGACTACTAGATGTTGAACTTCTTTCTTAGGTGTGTAAGATGCAATTATTGGTCTTTTACTTCAGAGAGTGTGTGCCCACATCTTCCAGACACCTGATTCACTAAAAGAAATTGCTTATATGGTGAAGATTTGAATGTTTTAAAATTTACATCTCCTTCACTCCGGAAGCTAAATGTTGTATCAAGATCTCCAATTTAATTGTCAATTCCTGGTCATCTGCTTCATCTAACAATATAACATTTGTTATAGAATAACCAATGGGAAATTTGGTGGATTATACACATTATTCAAGTCCATTCAGACTACCTTATGAAAATGGGCAAGAGAGTTAACCTAGCCCCAAATCACACATATACCCTGTTTTCTGTCCCATGAAACTGTGAAATACCTCTGGTTCTTCTTCTTCATAACAATAGAAAATAACACACTTGCCAGATTCTACGGAAAGTTACTATGTAACTGAGGTTATAATTTATTCCAACTTCGTGTATTTATTTCACCTTCCTTGCTTGTTTTGGAACTTTCTGTACCTGTTTTGACATATTTTACCCTGGCTTCTACCATATTAACTACACTCTGGAACTCTTTCACAAATATAATCCCTGTGACTTTCACATCTTACCTTAAATTTATAATTAATTACTTTTAGGCTTTCATTATCTATCTCTGATTATTCTAGCAATACCACTACTTTCTTGGTTCATATCATTAATATTTCTTCTACATGTCTGAAAAAATTAAGGGATTGCACCTTCCAGTACATTTCCATCTTAACCTAAGGAAGTTCTAAAAATTTTGCAGTTACAACATTACAAGAGCTGTCATTATTTTAACTATCAGCTATGTACTGAGTACATACTAATCAGTTATGTACTTATTGCCAGCCGGCTGGTAGATTGTCTATGTTCAAAATTTCACTTTACTGTGTTGTTCCTTAGAGCACTTCTAGTACTAATGGTCTTACACTGATTCTCTAGGTAATAAACTCCATGATGAAGATTTTTGTGCTAGACCAGCACCTATGGGAAGGAAAATTAATTGGGCACAGGAAGGAGTAGAACATAAATGCAGGTGGCAAAGGGCTCAATGAATCTGACAGGGAGCTATGTCCTTGGGATGGCTCTTCGGAATTATTCTGTATCGAGAAAGAGAGCCAGACTTTTATAAAACTGTATAGATTAATCATTGGAGTGGGATGAGAAGGGAGTCATCTAGGGTAAAGCAGTTCTTCCTTACTAATGATAGTTCCTGGAAAGGGACTTGGCTGAGCATTGTTCCTGCCAATATACTCAGAAGCTGAAGGAATAAGTACCTAAGAGGTGTTCGGAATGGCACACCACAGGCTCTAGCACAACTTTAAAGCATTCCATCAGAATAGTAAGATGATTAATCTCCACTCTTTCTATCAAAACTTTATCCATCAAACTTGTATATAGATCACAAACAAAAAAGTAACCAAATCCGTATAGTGGTAAGTCACAAGAGTAATGAACAATGGATATTTTCTTCTTTAAGAACTAATGCTAGAACTGTTGAGTAGTCAACAAAGCTGTTATCAGATGCAAGATCCTAAATACTGTTCTATCCTCAATTTTATTTTTTATTAAATATAAAAATTATATTTAATATATTTTACTTTTCAAGAAACCTAGGTTTCTGAGATGATTGTCCACTTATGTCTTAAAAGGTCCTCATTACGAAGGTACTTGTACAAGTGAGGTATGCTTTCTTGGCAAACTAAGGTAACAGCTTTCACAATACAAACAATATTTAAGATAAAATAGCAAAGCTTTGCCAAAACTAATTCAAGATGATTTGTTATCCTTGACTTTTTCTGCTATTTAATATTACCAGTTGCTTGCAAATGTTTCTATTGTCATGATCAAAATGACATAATAAAATGTATAATCTATAAAACTGATTTTGATCCTTATTGTGGAGCTTATTGTCTTTGATTTCATTTCCATGACAAATTAAATAATTAATTGATAAAAAATTATTGTTTTTCTTTTTTTTTTTTGGTAAACATGCCATCTATTCAAGCCTGTTAGTAATGGAAAAGGACTACAGAGTCCAAAATTTGCTTTCTAAAATCTGGCTCCAAAATCTTGTTTCTAATATAAAATGAAAATTTCTCTTAAATCAAGTGGTCAAACCAAAGGCCAGGCCTTAGTTTTCTTCTGCCTCTACCAGCCAGGCCCTCCCTCAATTTATTTTTAATTATTTTTTTTGTTTTGTTTTTACATATACATGTGTTTATTAGGTTTCTACTTTTTTCCTTTACAGAATTTAAAAGGCTTAAAATTTAATAACAATAGCAATGTTTAAGGTAGGGACTAGATATAGAAACCACAAAAGAATGAATGAAGATAAATACATTCAGAAAAGAAAACAGATGATTACTACATCAAAGTATTAAGCAATATTAATAATAATAATGACAAGAAAGTAACGTTCACATTGTCAAAGAAGGCTATGTCTAGTATAGACATATAGCTCTGAGGCTCAGTATAAAGTCATCAGTTAACTTCTTATCTTTTTCCAAAGTGTCAAAAAATAGACAACTAATATTATATAAATAAAAGTAAAAGACAGTTTCAAAAAACACATCATGCCAAATCTTATAGACAATAGAAAAAGAAGAAATATTTCAAAATCATTCTACTTGATCTCGATACACCTGATATTGTAATTGGAGAAAATATATTGTTGTAAAGGGAAATTACAAACATATTTCATTTATAAATGAGAATGCAATATCCTAAACAACATATTGACAAGTTGAATTAAAAATTAATGTTTAAGTAATGTACTTTGGTCAAAATTAAATCCAATTTATGTGAGAATTATTATTATTTCTAATTCATATAACTTGGTATATTGGTATAAAGAATTGGATTAATTAAATCCACATCAGGGCAACATGTTGTTTTAAGTTATTTGAACACAAAACTAAAATAGATATAAGTAATTTTGCATTAGTGATCTCACAAGATTTATAATTATTCATCATATGCATATATCATATCTTCTATAAACATATGAAATATAATCTATAGTAGATAATATTGTTTTTATTTTCTTTCAGTTGGCATTGAAATATAAATATTTTCTTTCTTTCTTTTTTTTTTTTTTTAGAGACAGAGTCTAACTTATTGCCCTCGGTAAAGTGCCATGGCGTCACACAGCTCAGAGCTGACAGCAACCTTCAATTCCTGGGCTTAGGCGATTCTCTTGCCTCAGCCTCTCAAGTAGCTGGGACTACAAGTGCCTGCCACAATGCCTGGCTATTTTTTTGTTGCAGTTTGGCCAGGGCCAGGTTTGAACCCACCACCCTTGGTATATGGGGCCAGCACCCTACCCACTGAGTCACAGGTGACTCCCAAAACATATTTATTTATTTTTTTAGAGACAGAGTTTTACTTTGTTGCCCTCGGTAGAGTGCTGTGGTGTCACAGCTCACAGCAGTCTCCAACTCTTGGGCTTAGGCGATTCTCTTGTCTTAGCCTCCCAAGTAGCTGGGACCACAGGTGCTTGCCACAATGCCCAGCTAGGCATTGAAATATTTTATTTTATTTTTTTTTATGAAATCATAACTGTGTACATTTGTGCATTTATGGGATTCAGTGTACTGATTTGATATACAATGTGAAATGCTTACATTGAGCTGATTAACACATCCATCACAATTACACTCTTAATAGTTTTGAAATATACCATTTTATCATGCACATTAGGTGAAGTTCCCTAAATACACTCCCCCCTGTCACCTCTCCCCTTTTCTCTCCTTTCTTTGCACTTTCCTTCTACTTTCTGGATGATGGGTATGTTTTACCATTCATATGAATGTATAGGTGATTACATATTGATATATATTGATTTCATAGTAGTATTGAGTACATTGGATACTTTTTGTTTTCATTCTGAGACACTTTACTAAGAAGAATATGTTCCAGATCCTTCCAGGTAAGCATAAAAGATGTGAAGTCTTCATCTTTTTTATGGCTGCATAGTATTCCATGGTGTCCACATACCACAATTTGTTCATCCACTCATCAGTCAATGGGCACTTGAGCTGTTTCCATTTCTTGGCAATTATGAATTGGGCTGCAATAAACATTCTGGTGCAAATGTCTTTGTTGTAAAATGATTTTTGATAATCTGGGTATATACCTAGAAGAGGAATTACAGAATGGAATGGTAGGTCTACTTTAAGTTCCTTAGGTATTCTCCAAACTTCTTTCCTAAAAGATCATATTAGCTTGCATTCCCATCAATAGTGTAGAAGTGTCCCCTTCTTTCTGCATCCATGCCAACATCTGTAGTTTGGGGATTTTGTTATGTGGGTTAATCTTATTGGAGTTAGATGATATCTCAAAGTGGTTTTGATTGATATTTCTCTGATGATTAAAGATGATGAGCAATTTTCATGTGTTTATAGCCCACAAGCCTGTTTTCATCAGAGAAGTTTCTGTTCAAGTCTCTTGCCCACATAGAAATGGGGTTATTTGTTCTTTTCTTATTGATTAGTTTGAGTTCTCTGTGGATTCTAGTTATCAGACCTTTGTCAGAAGCATAACCTGCAAAAATCTTCTCCCATTCTGAAGGTTGTCTGTTTGCTTTTCCTACTGTGCTCTCGGCGGTGCAAAAGCTTTTAAGTTTAATCAGATCCTAGTATGTATTTTTGGTGTTGCTTCAATTGCCTGGGGGGGGGTCCTTCTCATAAAATGTTCTCCCAGCCAATTTCTTTAAGAGTTTTCCCTGCACTCTCTTATATTATTTTTATAATTTCATGTCTTAAGTTTAAATCTTTTATCTGGTGAGAATCAATTTTCATTAATAGGTTGCCAGTCAGTTCACCTAGCACCATTTCTTAAATAGGTAGTCTGTCCCCCACTGAATATTTTTGATAGGCTTATCAAAGATCAAATGATGATAAATATCTGGGTTCATCTCTTGGATCTCTATTCTGTTCCATAAATCTACCTCTCTGTTTTTGTGCCAGTACCATGCTGTTTTGACCACTATAGATTTATAGTATAGCCTGAAGTCTGGTAATGTGATACATCCTGATTTGTTTTTATTATTGAGTAATGTATTGGCTATTCAAGGTTTTTTCTGATTCCATATAAAATGAAGCACTATTTTTCCAAGCTCTTTAAAGTATGACAATAGTGCTTTAATAGGGATTGCATATTGCTTTGGGTAATACAGACATTTTAACAGTATTGATTCTTCCCAGTCATGAGCATGGTATATTTTTCCATTTGTTAACATCTTCAGCTATTTCCATATCAGAGTTTCACAATTCTCTTGATAGAGATCTTTTGCATCCTTTGTTAGGTACATTCCCAAATATTTCATCTTCTTTTCTAGCTCCTCATCTTTTTATGGGACAAAAGTAGACTGAGAAAGTTACATAAACAGCATACCAAAGCTGTAGATGTTGGCAAGGGTGCAGTGAGAAGGGAGCACTTATACGCTGTTGGTAGAATTGCAAACTAATGCAGCCGTTTGGAAAGAAATATGGAGAATCCTCAAAGAGTTAAAAGTAGACCTTCTATTTGATCCTACAATCCCAATCCTACAATTCCACGATTACTAAGTATCTTCTCAGAAAAAAAAATCATTTTACCATAAGAACATTCGACTTGAATGTTTACTGCAGCTCAATTCACAATCACAAAGATGTGGAAACTATCCAAGTGCCCAACAACTCATGAATGGATATTAAATTGTGGTGCACAAATACCATGGAATTCTACTCGGCCATAAAAAGAGATAGAGACTTTATACCTTTTGCATCTACCCCGATGGTGTTGAAAAACATTTTCCTTAGCAAAGTATCTCAAGAATGGAAAAACAAGCGTCTCATGTACTCAATACTAATTTGAAACTAGTGGATAAACAACTACAGGCCCACATGAGAAGAAAAACACAATTAAATTCAAGAAGTGGGAGAAGGTGCTCAGTAAGCTCCCACCTAACAATGTAAAGGTATATGGCACACCTCCAGGTTAAAGGACTCAAATGCTACTCAGTCTTTTCCTAATCATAAAACCTAATTGTATATACCCTTCTATTAATCTGAAATAAAATAAAAATAGATACAATAAATGAAGCAGCAACTTGGATGTAACTAGAGGCCGTTAATTATCCTTAAGTGAAGTAACTCAGGACCATAAAACCAAATACTGTATGTTCTCACTTGTAAGTGGGAACTATGCTATAGGTATACATGGTCATATAAAGCAAAATAAGGAACATTGAAGTCTCAGGGGAGGGAGAGGAGGGGGAAGGTGAGGGATAAGTTGTTATCTATTGTACTGTACAATGTACAATATTTGAGTGACAGGTACAGTAAAATCCCAGACTTCACTGCTATACAATTCATCAATGTAACAAAAAATTATTTGTATCCACTAAATCTATTGAAATAAAGAAAATTAAATTAGAAAGAAAATTAAAAACTACAAAAGGCAAATTTTCTAATCATCGCCTTAGAAATCAACAAAGGAATCCCCTTTTAATGGAAAGAGTGAGAAGCTCAGGGGAATAATTGGCTGGGGAATGTAGAAGAATCAGAATTTAAATGAAACAACAAAAAAACATTTTCCATACTGTTACTACCCAACCACACCCCTTTCCCTCTGCCCGGTAAATGTCAAAATACTGAGACAGCAGGAATTGCAGCTCAAAAAGAATTTAACATCATAAGGTGCCAGGTGAGGAGATGGGAGTAAATTCTCAAATCCATCTCCTTAAGAATTTGGGGGCTCAGATTCTTAAGGTGTTTTGCCAACCAAAACACTAGGGAATTGTGTCTTCTAGTCAACCTGATACAAACTCACAGGATTGGAAAGCTAAATTTTCTTCCTGTGTGAGACAGTTGGGGGAGGAGGGGGAAGGAGGAACTTGTTGGATCAGTTCTCATGTATGACTACTGGTTCAGTTGACATCAGTTGGTTCCCTCAAAAGCAGACTTTGGAAAGTATTTCAAACACCAATCTATAGAAGCAATTGGGGGAATCATAAATCTTGTACCAATCAAGGTGACATGACAGTTACAGCAGTGGGGAAGTTAGGAAACAATGGTCCTTCAACTTTTAGCTATATCTATATGTGGAGAGTGGGCCTTTAGGAGGCAGGGCCCCCAAGGCCCGGCAGATGTTCAGGGAACGACCTCTAGCTCCTTTCCTCCTGCTGAGTCGTTAAGTTATTCCTCCTCTTAAAATATGTTTGTTTTCTTCTTAGATGTTTTGCCAGGAGTCATGTGTCTCTTTTTTTACCTAGTTAATCTTGAGAAACTATGCAGAAAACTATGTGACCCTTCTCTTTTTATTTCTTATATTTAACATATGTTAACAATGTTGTGCAGTAGAAACCATTAACAGAAGGAATTGTTTTTGATAGTTATTTACGTTTTCTAATTATATTGTAAGACAAATATGTTTTTTGTCCATGCTACTTCCTCATAAAAAAATTCTCCTGAGATACTATGAAATAAAGCTGATTTTATATTTTGGTGTTGGCTGCGGTTCTGACTGCTCCAGACCTGTCGATCCCATCCTTGTCTCTTGTATATTTTCTCTCATTCCCTCCTCATTTCCACTCTGATTCATTCTCTTTCAGGCTGGTTTGTGATATCTATATGTCTATAAAAATCAGACTTTTACCACTATTCCGACCTTATGAATTTACATTTTTTTTTTAATTTAGGTGATTTCAATCCTAGGAGTAAGGGAACTTGCCGATATTTACCCTGCAAGACTTCACAGCTAATGACTGTCAAATGCTATCTATCATCCCCTTTTTGAATAAGAGTTTGCTCTGTCAATTGTTCCTATTTCTTCATTGTAAACATAGGTCTTAGCTGCCTGTATCAGGAGGTGTCGAATCAAGTCCTGGTATAGATCCTGTGATTCTTTACTCTGAACTTGTTTCTAAGATTGGGTGAGACTTTGGGTATCCTGAGTCAGAATATATGTATTTTGAATGTAGAAAAATAATTGCTATTGGAGAGTGAACCATGGTTGATTGTGTAAGTTGCCCCAGTTTTTCACCAATAGCTGTATCCTTTCTCTTTATTATAAAACCTATCATTGTTCTCTTACTCTCTCGTGATGAGTTACATAATTTGCTTTGGCCAATGAGATGTTAGCAGATATTGTGCAGAGATTTGAAAATGCATACTCTGTTTTTATTTTGCACCTCTACCATAACAATGCCCAAGCTGGCCGGCTGGATGAAAGATACATGAGTCAGAGCTGAGTCGCCCAAATTATGCCATCTGTGGCCATTTTAGACCAGCTGACTGCTAACTGCTGATGTGAGGAGAGACTGTAAGCCAACATAAAAATGACCACAAATGCTTAAATGAGTCAGAAAGCCCACCCAAGCTCACCATAAAATTCAACAAATTTATGAATTATAAGAGAACTTATTATTTTATGCCACTAGTGTCTGGGGTTGTTATGCAACATTATCATGTCATTAGATAATAGGCATGATTATATTTATTTAAACGTAGTAATTGTAACCACCAGTCAAATAGGTCTAAAACGTTTGAGAAAGGATAAAATTGACTAATAGTAGCAAAATTGAAATTGATTATAAGTAGGGTGTTAGTTGTATTGTGTAATCACTTTAAGGAAGTAGAAATTGTTTAATATAGATTTTACTGTATTTTGTTAGTATACTTGTGTCACTCAAATTTTTATAAATTTTATACAATTAAAAACAATTACAAAATGACCTAGCGTATGACAAAATTACAATGTGCTTTTAGATTGTATATGAACAAAAAGAAAATTTATAAAACTATAATTAAAACTCTACCTCTTCTCAAGAAAATATTCTACTATATTCTTCATGAACAACCTACAGACCTATATTGAAATACAATTGTAACATTTGGTTAGAAGAATCATTTGATATGATTCTGCCCTTAGAATTCTAGGGAAATATTTTTATGGGAGGTCAACGTTTGTTACATTTCTTGCTTCATACATTTATCATAAGGTTATGCCATCAGTTAAAAGACACCATTTAAAGAGTTCATTATTTTCTCAACAAATTCAATAAATATTGACATATCTCTCATTAAATTTCCATCACTTGACTGGCTTATGTGATTTTAAAAGATTTTAATTCTACCCTCAAGAAACTTAAAAATAAAATTAGTGAGGAGAAATGATTATACAATGACACTTTATATTCTGCTAAAGAGGAAGAAAAAGCACATTTGAAGGACTACAGAAAATAAAACCCTGGAAACTTGAGATGAATAGGAACTTGAGATGAATAGGAAGGGTTGTACAATGAAAAGCAGAGGAGGAAACAGGCATACCGCGTGCATATTTGAAAGACAAAAAAATCTATTTTTCTTACTTTAATGTTTTGTTTGCTATTCTCATGGGTGATGGTAATAGGTGAAAAATAATTTTTTCTTTCCAGTATCAATAGCTTCCAAGTAATAAATAAGGAAGTTGTAACCATGCTATATAAATTTCAAAGCATTTTATGTTACTGTGAGAGATGATGGTGTAATGTGTTGTCATATTCACTAACACTGTGCACTTGCCCAGTAGGCTCCACAAACAATAGAACACATTTTTTATTTTTTAAATATATTTTTTGAGTATTTTTTACTTTTTTCAAATGAATAATGAAGGTACGATGTTTAGGTTACACTGTTCTCACTACCAGGGAGGCGAGTTATCCACCCTGACTATGTGCACATTAGGTGAGATCCCACCTCACTCCCTCCCTCCCCCCATCTAAAATACAGAACAAATTTTTTAAATGGAGTGACTTAATCACTGAGAGACCAACTTACTATTTTAAATCATAGAATGTCAGGGCTCAGGTTCTAGTTGATATTTTAGTGCTTTGGCAATTATTTTCAGATATACAGAAACTTTTTTTTTCCTTTTTTTTGTAGAGACAGAGTCTTGCTTTATCGTCCTCTGTAGAGTGCTGTGACATCACACAGCTCACAGAAACCTCCAATTCCTGGGCTTAGGTGATTCTCTTGCCTCAGCCTCCCGAATAGCTAGGACTACAGGCACCCGTCAGAACGCCCAGCTATTTTTCTGTTTTGCAGTTCGGCTAAGGCCAGATTTGAACCCGTCACCTTCAGTATATGGGGCCAGCACCCTAATTGCTGAGCCACATGCGCCACCTGATATACAGAAACTTTTTGAAATCTTACACTTTTTACAATGTAAAAGAAATTTTTTTTCCAGTCATTACTGATTATGTTTTTTAATATATGGAAACTTCAGTAAGCCCTGGATTGTTGGTTTAGAAATGCTTCCACTGTTGAACCATTTGGGAAATATTTAGAAAGCTTTGTTTGATTTCTTTGAAAAATACTGCGTCCTCATTCTGGTAAATTAAGAGTATGTTGTATAATATTAACAATGTTTAATATTTTAAGTGAATTTATTTCATTTTATTTTACTTTATTTTATTTTATATCTTATTGTTGGGAATTCATTAAGGGCATAAATAACCAGGTTACATTGATTGCATTTGTTAGGCAAAGTCCTTCTTATAATTGTGTCCTACCCCCAAAAGGTGTGTCACACACAGTGACCTCCTACCCCCTCCCTCCTTTCTCCTCTCTGCTCTCCTCTTCCCCCACCCTCCACTGGGTTTTAAAACACCAAATTTTAAACAGCAGTCTTTCATCCTACTGTGTTTTGGTGAGACCAGCTAAATTTTAGGAAGCCTCAACCTGGGGCATCTCTAAAAGCCATCCAGGTTCGCAATTCCCTTTAACCAAGGTCTTTGCTGAAAAGACACAAAGTAATTCAACTTCTCTTTCTACTCAATCCTGGGTCCCTCACTTATTTGTAGGTTCATGCTTCCAAGATCCTTCCCCAGTAAACTTCCACCTGCAAATCTGTGTTTCAGAGTCTATCTCTGGGAACCCAAACTATGACATAGTGTTCAAGTGTGGAGGATCATAAGAAAATATGGCTTTGTCAATGTAGTCAGGCCGGTTCCAGGTGGAGCTTACGTATCACATTAGTGAAGTTAGAATTTGAATGTGAGGGCCTCCTTCTTTTCTGGGGAGTGACAATAATATAATCTGAAGGGCAGGGCTGAAAAGAAGTGAACTGCCACATTATTCCCTTTGTGTGTAACACTGTATCTCTCATGCTTTATTTGCTCTTACTGTTCTTTTTCAGTATCGTTATTTTGTTCATTTGGGTGAAAATGTGGCCTGTTATAACAGCTCTTTCATTGTTTAAATAGAATAAGTCACCTTCTTACTTACGTAGAGTCATTCCCAGGGGGTTATTTATAGACCAAGGTCATTGGCTTGATAATGTTTGATAATGATTCTTGTCACACTGGAAGCAATGTAGATAACTGAGATATAAGCATAACTGGGCCCCCCAACTGAACAAATTTTCAATGACCCTTGAATAATTCCTTCCCTTAACTAGTTACTTGAGCTTTTGAGTTGGTTCCCAGAAATGGTGGATTTTTGGCAAGACAAAACTTTTGAGATTCTGAACACCCCTGAGCAGATTTAATGCACATAGCCCCTTATGAGATACACCACTGACCTGACTCGAGGCTCCTCCTTTAAAAGCCCGTGATAGCCTTTAGTCACAGAGAGGGATTTGAGGCAAGTTCTCCCATTCTGCTGGCAAGACGTCTGTTACATTTCCTTTCTTCCTTGGCATCTTCATTACCTCAGTAATTGGATCTTTGTGAGGCAAGTAACTGGACCTAGACTAAAACCTTGTGTTTCCACAGCATAAGGAAGCCCCAGAAACCGTGCACTAAAGGGGATGATGGTTTCCTAAGTGTGGTAATGGACAATTCTAAGAATTTTGCTGAGTGAGTAGATCACACACTATGATCAAGGCAAAATATATAAAAGCATGTAAGTGCTCTATATGAAATGTCAGAAAAAATGCCTCCCCTTTTTATAAGACACACTACAATGACAAGCTACTTAAGGTACTTATTTCAAATATACTTGAAAAATAATAGGAAATGAACAACTAAAATTTCACATAAATGTCTAAAGAAGATTCTAGCATAAACTCCTAGGCAAGCAGGAAACCTATTCCAAATGGCAGAGTATGAATTTCATATTACATTCTGTTAAAAAATAGTGCTCTTGGTGGTCATCATTTTTTGAATGGCTTAGCTAAAATCATAACTTCTTGTTGCCATTTTAGGGCACACATTGATTCTGCAATTGGCAGGTACTCTGTGACCTGTGAAAAAATAAAGTGCATTTGGGAAGTTCGCTAGTGACTTTAATGTTTCCCACAGCTTGACTAAACTTTTAGACAGGATTCTTTCTGACTCTAGGCCCTGACCTTACTTTTATTAGAGCAGTTACTTTAAAATTTTTATGATAAATTATTTTTCTTTCTCTTTAAGGTGAAAATCCTCTTAAAAGCCTCTTGACAATTTTACAATGCAGAAATGTCTTTCTCAAGAACCTGGGAGCCAGCTCATTGAAATGCAATCATCTGGGAAAATAGTACACCATCTCCCAGTCTCTGTAAGAAGATAGGAACATAACTTTGATGGTACAAGTTATAAAACTATGCACTGTCATTAATTTAGGAGATAATTTACTTTTCCTTTGGGTATGGCCAATTAGAAAACTCCAATGGTCTATGATCCCCCTCATACACACAAACTTTTAAAGATTCTCCCAAACTTTGTTTCGGTAAAGTTTAACTCAAACTGAATTTTTGTCTTTATCTCCTATTTTTGAATAATAGCCTTGAATAAAATCAGGTCCCCAATTTAAATTTGTCTGGTACACTTTGTGCTTTGAAAGTCAGCATCAGGCAGTACCTGAAAAAAATATGCCTAAATACCACAGTATCAATTATTTTATAAATTAAAAAAGTAGCAAATTTGTGTTTTATATCACTTAGTGCCTTAACAATGTTTTTGCAGCATTTCCTACCTTCAGAATGAGTCACTAGTAGCAGTTTGGAGACATGACTGAAATTTAAGCCTCATCCAAAGAGTCAAAAAACTCTCCAAGACAATGTTTATCTTAATAGTTACATGAGGATCAATGTATATGAATGAAGATGTTTCACCAGTAACTCCTTGCTCACTTTTGGTGAGCACAGATTTAGCTAAACACACAAGTGAAAATGTTACTAAACAGCTAGTGAGATTAAGCTAAAGGTGTATGCCCATTTGGATATTTTGAATTTAAAATTAACATGGTGTAAATTCATTTCTATCGGTGAACCTAATCTACAGTAAATAAAGACACAGAAGATTTAGAAGAAGACAGACCAATCTTTGGATGTTTTGTTGAGTTCATGAACTTGATTGAAATTACTCTAAAACAAGATGTTTGTCGGGAGGGGTGGAGAGGCATAGTGTCGACACATTTATAACAAGTGAAGAAAAATGGTTTAAAATTCTAAATTTAGAAGGCCGAAGGTTTTCCCTGTTAGATCAAAGACCCAAGAAACAATGTATTTTAAACATTAGCTACTCCAGTTACTATGGCTTCATCATAAACAACTTCAAACATTAGTTAACTAAAGAATAATTTAGTTATGAATCTGCAATTTGGGAGGTACTTGACAAGTACAGCTTCTTTCTGTTTCACGGAGTGCAAACGGGACTGAAAACAAGCTCTTTCTTTGTGTGTTTCTCACAGCACAGAAGATTCAGGAAGCCAGACTTTTTACAGGTTGGCTGAGGGCTCCACAGAGCTTGTTGTGAGAGAGCTTGTTGTGGAAGGTATATCGCCTTTTCAGACCAGCCTGGGAAGTCATGTAGTTCCTCCACACTGTATTTGTTTGTGCGGTTACAAACAAGGGAGGACTTAGACCCCGTTAGCTGTCCACTGAGGCATGTTAGTTCTGCGTTTTGTGAACATTTAGGATAGGACATATATTCACATAGCAATCTTTTGAAAATACAATCTCTCTTGTGGAAAATACAATTTTTCTATAAATAATAAATGCCAATTTCTGTAACTTTAAATTTACTTATTTTTACAACTAGATTTAACATTACAATATTGTCTCTTGGAGGTGTCATGGGAATTAAGAAAAAAAGAAGCTCTAAGCTCTAAGCTCTTAGCATACACCTGTCACTATGGAAAGTGCATTTAATGTAGCATCTCATATACCCCTCACAATAAGGTTATAATATAGTTACTAATGTTCTTATCCTGCAGAATAGAAAGCAAAAGATTCAGTTGGGTCGGTAATTTTCCACAGGTTTATGGTGGATGCACATTTTTGAATTAATATTTAACCACTAAGTAATTGCTTTTCACAGCTTTGCCACAACACACTGGTCCCTCAATTTAGGAAAAAACATTTCAGAAATAAGGGGATTTACTCAAGATCACATAGCTTTGCGGTCATTGACTTAGGATTAATGTTTAAGACTGGGGTCCTCAAACTTTTTAAACAGGGGGCCAGTTCACTGTCTCTCAGACCATTGGCAGGCTGGACTATAGGTTAAAAAAAAAAAAAAACTATGAACAAATTCCTAGGCACACTGCACATATCTTATTTTGAAGTAAAAAAACAAAATAGGAACAAATACAATATTTAAAATGAAGAACAAATAAAGTTAAATCAACAAACTTACCAGTATTTCAATGGGAACTATTGGCCTGTTTTTGGCTAATATGATGGTCAATGTCCAGTTGCATATTTGTCACTGTTGGTCATAACAAGTGATGCAAGTGTTCATCAGTTAGTCTAGATCTGGTTGGAGATTTCAGATGTTTCATTCTGGAAAATGTCTGTTCACGACAGAAGTGCTGCCAAAGATGGTTGCCATTTTGAGTACAAGGTTCCTGAGATTAGGATATGTCTCAGAGGGGAGAGATGCATAGAAATTAGGAAGGCTGCTTGACTTGAATGCGTCTTTCAGAGAGTCACAATTCTGCATTTCAGCCAGTTCCATTTGGCAAATTGTATCCATGTTTTCTTTCTTTCTTTTTTTTTTATTTCAAGATACTTTATTCTTAACTTGGCACCCGTGGCTAAGGCTCCAGCCATGTACACCTCAGCTGGTGGGTTCAAATTCAGCCCGGGCCTGCCAAACAACAATGACGGCTGCAACCAAGAAATGGCCGGGCGTTGTGGTGGGCACCTGTAGTCCTAGCTACTTGGGAGGCGGAGGCAGGAGACTCGCTTGAGCCCAGGAATTGGAGGTTGCTGTGCCATGGCACTCTATCCAGGGTGACAGCTTGAGGCTCTGTCTCAAAAAAAAAGATGCTTTATTCTTTTTTTTTTTTTTTGTATTAAATCATTGCACATTAGTGCAATCAAGGGGTACAATGTGCTGGTTTCATATACAATCTGAAATGTTTTCATCAGTGTTTAACATACCCTTCATGGCATTTTCTTAGTTATTGTATGAAGACATTTGTATTCTGCATTTAGTAAGCTTTGCCTGTACCCTTCTAAGATGCACCATAGGTGTGGCCCCACCAATTACCCTCCCTCCACCCCAACCTCAGCCCTCCCCTCCCTTCCCATATTCTTGTGCTATAGTTAGGTTATAGCCTTCATATGAAACCTATAAATTAGCTTCAAAGTAGGGCTGAGTACATTGGATACTTTTGCTTCCATTCTTGAGATACTTTGCTAAGAAGAATATGTTCCAGCTCCATCCATGTAAACATGAAAGAGGTAAAGGCTCCATCTTTCTTTAAGGCTGCATAATATTCCATGGTGTACATGTACCACAATTTATTAATCCATTTGTGGGTCGATGGGCACTTGGGCTTCTTCCATGACTTAGCAATTATGAATTGGGCTGCAATAAACATTCTGGTACAGATGTTTTTGTTGTAGTGTGATTTTTGGTCTACATTCAGACTAATGGTGGGCCTGGGGTCTCCGTGTCACCCCTTTCTCGCCCATCGGTCTCTCCTCTGTCCAGAGATTGTTACTCAAAAACCCCAAGCAAGAAGAGTTGTATGTATCTGGGACTACAGGTGCCCGCCATAATGCCTAGCTATTTGGTGTTGTTGTTGCACTTTGGCTGGGGATGGGTTCGAACCCACCACCCTTGGGATATGTGGCCAGCGCCCTACTCCCTGAGCCACAGGTGCCGCCCCTTCACTTTCATTCTTTGGTTGGAAGGAGACAAGAACTGAGGTATTCGCATTGACCACCAGTACAATTCATTAGTCCTGGTTTAGTAAAAAGTGTTTGGTTTGTATTTTTGCAATCTCTGTAGTTTTATTCTCATTCCGTGGTTCTGATTGCAAATTTAAATATATGCTCCCTCCCTTTTTTTTTTGAGAGTAGGAAATGTGTGCCTTGTGGAATTTCAAAGCTCTGCCTAAGAGGTAGAAATAAACCGAAAAATAAACAGAAAGGGATGAGTTCAGGGGCAGGAGAGGAGGATCCGGAGGTGAAAACGAGGAAGCCTTAGCAAGGGCTGTCTTGTGTCTTCCTTATGAGCAGTTCCCTGCGTTGTTCTCTCTTTCCAGGCCAGCTCTGCCACTTGGCTATCTTGAAATAAGCTTTAGGTTTAGTGACTTGTGGGCAAACAGACAGATGACGCCAGTGACTTAACTGTGATTGGTTGGCTCTTACATTACAACAGTTTCACCGGGAATTCTGCCAGTTCCAGTGCATCTTCTGCGTTATTTGTGCTCTTTTCATAGTCTTATAGTGGGAGCAGCATGCTGCAGAATGTAGATATTGGGCTGCGTCGTCCTTTGAGACATAAGGGAAATTCAAAGTTTTTGTTCCTGTTGTTAATGCTGTGAATAGATCAGTTCTCCCGACACTTTTGAGGAGCGTCTTCAGTAGGACCAAGACTAAGCTGAAATGCCCCTATTTTTAGACTTTTTCTTCTTGTATTCAGCTAAATTGCAAAAGTCTGAAACTTCGCGTGAGCAGAATGGGAGAATTCAATATTGGTTTACTCAATCTTCATGACAAATCTATAGTTTGCATTGATACTGTCATTTGGCAGGTGGGTACACCAAGACGGGATAGGGAGTGACTTGCTCGAGGAGCAGGGATGGGGAGTAGAACAGACAAAATTAATGTGTCCTGTCTGAAATACATGGCTGGGAAGTAAGACCAGTTGGACCGGCACACCACACCCACACCGACACACTTAAGAAAGCAGAGACGGGCAGCGCCTGTGGCTCAAAGGAGTAGGGCACCAGCCCCATACGCCGGAGGTGGCAGGTTCAAACCCGACCCTGGCCCAAAATTGCAAAAACAAAGAGAGAGAGAGAGAAAGCAGAGACGCAAGCACCTGGGAACAGCGCCTGTGCCTACTGGGACCCTACCTGCAGGTTAGCGTCATCTTCAGTTGACAGATGAGCAGGCTGAGACCTGACACAGCTCCTCCCCTAAGTTTATTAAGTCATTTGACCTCATTTCAGGTCAGACAATATGGGAAATGAGAACAGAGAAGAGGAACAGAAGAGTAGGCGTCTGAGTGTCCATTTGCCTGAGCCATCTGGTCCACCTGCAGGAAGGCACTATAGTCCGGGATGTAAGAACACAGAGGCTCAGCAGCCAGGCACATGGGCCAGAGCCTGGCTTTGCCATTGCTGGCAGTGTGACCTCAGGTTCATCACTTCTAAAATGAAAATAAGGTAACCACACTGAATTCACAGGATTCTTTGGAGGATTGAGGCACAGCACATTTAGGGGTATAAAGCAAAGCCCAGCGTAAGAGGCATTCCTTAAACACCAGCTGCCAGTGTCCTCCTCTTTGAGGGCACTAGCTCCCAGACCAGGGTGGGGCTCAGTTAATCTGCCCGAGGGACGTGCCTACTTGTAGGAAGGACGACGTACTTACACTGTACTGTATATATGTTTCAGTGAAGCTGGGAAGTCCTTTTTTTGAGTTAGCAAGTTAACACTGGGTATAGTAATAAAGAATCCCCCCAATGTCAGTGGCTTCATACATATTTCCCGCTCCTATAACCATCCAGTGTAGGAGTCCCTGTTTTATGTGGCTTTCCCGCAGATGGTTGGTGCTACAACTAGGCTCCTTCCATCTTGCACCGCCAGCCCCTAGGGCCTAGAGTCCGATGCTTCCAGCTGATGGAAAAGGAAGCAGCAAAGAAGAACCCCCACCTCTTACAAACTGGACAGAAGTCACATATTAATCCATTCACATTCCCTTTGTGAGAATGTCATCTGGAGGCTGTCCCCAGCTGGCAGCTGCCTCACACCAACAATAGCACGCTGTGGATATAGGCATAGCGATTTGGGGGCTGTTAGCTGCCGCTGCCACAGCACTGTCAACAAGTCCTAGGCAATGCAGTGGGGGGCTCCGAGATGAGCGCACTGCCCAGGCTGGGCAGAATTGCCGTGTAGCCTTGGCCTTGTCCCTCCATCCTGCTCTCTCGTCTGCTGTCGCTACAGGCTGGGCTGTCCTGCCTCATCACAGCTCCCACATTGTCTAACTGTGGGGACGCCTCATCAGGAGACTGTGGATCTCAAACCATAGCAGGAGCACTGGCTGTGTGAGCTGTAAGACCCCAATCCTGGGGTCCCTACCAGGCTCTATTTATCTCTGACAACACTACCTGCCAAGGGCCACAGCATGCCGGTTAGTTTGCCATAACAAAGTACGGTCTGGAGGCAGGAAGTCTGGGTCCAGGATGTCAGCAGGACAGGGTTGGCAGGCCTCTCCCCTACCTGCTGGTGGTTTGCTGGCAAGTGTTGGTGGTCCTTGGCGTGTAGATGTGTCACTCCATTCCCTACCTCAGCTTAATAGCGAGGGATCCAGAAGAGGTTTTCTACTCAATGTTCCTGAGACCCTCTATCAACCTTCCAGCACACTAACAGTGTGGCTCAGGAAGAGTTACAATGTCAAAAGGTTTATTGACGTGATCATACAGGAAGGATATTCAGAAGTACGATGAGGAAGGTAATAGTACTTCACAACAACTTACTAAAAAGATTCATTCTGTAAAATTTGCGTTCAGTCAAAAGGCCACAATCAAGGATCCAGAAGGCCTCATGAAGGTCCAAGGCCACAGGTTCCCCACCCCAACAGTGAATATAGGAACCTTTATGTTTTAAGGAAACCTGTTAAAACAATACACATATTTCTCAAAGACTAATACTCAAGTATAAGATGGAATTCTCACAGTGCTACCATTTTCCACTTTTTTCTAATTTTTAAATGTAAGAGTAATAAGAGGGTACACACGATTAGGTTGCAATGTTTGCATTTGTAAGGTAAGCCCACGCTGTAGTTGTTTCCTTCACCTAGGAAGTGTGCCACATACCGTGCTTTGTACCCTTTGGTTGGGAACTTACAAACCTTCTCCACTCGCTCCTTTTCTGGAATTTGAGTTTTTCTCTCAAGTGAGCATACAGTTGTTAATTCATTAGTTTCAACTTAGTATTGAGCACACGTGATGCTTGTTTTTCCATTCTTGCAATACTTGGGTGAGTATTCTCCAAATCCATCCAGGTGGTTACAATACAAAATCTCCCTCTTTTATGGCTGAATAGTATTCTGTACTATACATATACCGCAATTTTTCATGTGTTGAAGGACATTTGAGCTGTTTCCACATCTTTACAGCTGTGAATTGGGCTGTTTTAAACATTCAAGTGTAAATGTCCTTATAGTAAAATGACTTTTTATTCTTTGGGGTATATGTAATGGGATTAATGGGATTGCAAAATCAAACAGAAGGTCTACTTTTAGTTATTTGAGGACTCTCCATACTTCTTTCCATAAAAGCTGTACTAATTTGCAATTCCATAAACAGTGTGGGTACAGAAAGAAAGGAATACTCAGGCCACTCTTTTTCATTTTTTTTTTTTTTTTTGAGACAGAGCCTCAAGCTGTCACCCTGGGTAGAGTGCCGTGGCATCACAGCTCACAGCAACCTCCAATTCCTGAGCTCAAGCGAGTCTCTTGCCTCTGCCTCCCAAGTAGCTGGGACTACAGGCGCCCGCCACAACGCCCGGCCATTTTTTGGTTGCAGCCATCATTGTTGTTTGGCGGGCCCTGGGGCTGGATTCGAACCCGCCAGCTCAGGTGTA
>CAUYON010098240.1:0-25265 GCA_963573935.1 Arctocebus calabarensis | reverse complement strand
GGGGATTTATTCATCAGGTGCGGGCCTACGGGGGCCCTGCGGGGGCCAAGCAGAGGCCTGTGCGTTCTCCAGGGGAGTTCCCGGCCGTGGGCAGTCCTGCGGAGACCTGGCAGTCCCGGCCAAGTCTATAGCAGACAACCTGCTTGTGGAAGTCCATCAAGCATGGGGCGCAGGGCCAGGTGGTCATCAGGGGAGTTCCTTGCCCAGAGTGGGCCTGTAGAGGCATGGCGGAGCAGGCGGAGTTCCTGGCAGAAGGCGGACCTGTGAAAGCCCTGCAGTCTCGGGTGTGGGACCGCATGTTCACCAGGCATTTACTGGCCAGTGGCTGGCCTGCAGGGGCCCTGCGGGTGCCAGGTGGAGGCCTATGCAGTTGCTGAGGGATTTTCTGGCCAGGAGTGGACCTGTGGAGGCCTGACCTTCCTCAACAGAATCTCTAGCAGACAGTGGACCTGCAGAAGCCTGGCAAGCATGGGACACAGGGCCAGGCAGTTGCTGGGGGAATTCCTGGCTGGGGGCGGAGTTGCAGAGGCCTGGCGGTTGCAGGCAGAATTCCTGGCAGAAGGCGGAACTGTGAAAGCCCTGCAAGCTTGGGGCACAGGGCTGCACAGTCACTAGGGGATTTACTGGCCAGAGGTGGACCTGTTGAGGCCTGGTGGTAGCTGCCAGAGTCTCTAGCAGACAGTGGGCCTGTGGAAGCCTGGCAAGCACGGGGTACAGGGTCAGGCACTTGCCTGCAGCCCCACTTGGGGTCTTTTCCCAGTTGGGCACTTGTTCCGGCAGGTGGGTGTGGGGGTGTTGCTCAGGGACCTCCTCCCTCAGTCTTAGCGGGGGTTAGGTTTCGAGTTTGCCAGAAAAGGGGGGAGGGGTGTATTGTAAGTTCAGAATTGTGGGGAAAACTTTAGTTTCATTTTTCTGCCTAGCAATAGAGTTTTCAGAGTCACACTGGGGTAATCAGGGGAAGCACACCCCACTTCCCACAGCACGGAAGCGTGGGGTGAGACAAGAGGTCCACAGTTCAGTGCTTGTCTGTAGAAAACCCGCAGGAGCCAAAGGGGAGAAAAAAAAGAAAGGAAACAAACGCAAGAAACTCAGAGCTTTCTTGGGGGAGGGGTCAGACACTTTTCCTTTCAGATGAATTTTGTACCTGAAGCTTGCTTTCTTGGAGTTGCAGCCTGTCTCAGCAGAGGTGACCCGCTGATATCACTTCTCTCTCTCAGCTAGGCTCCAAGTATTCAGCTTAATTGCGCAATTTCTGGATATTATCTTCCCTTTTGGACAGGAGCCTTTTTCGGAAACTGCTTCCAGTCAGCCATCTTGCTCTGTTGGAAATTTTAAAAAATATCAAAGTCATATTTCACAGATATAGAAAACATAATTCTATGCTTTGTTGGGAACCAGAAAAGAGGCTGAATAGCTGAAGCAATCTTAAGTAAAAACAACAAATCTGTACAACAACATTACCAGACCTCAAACTATACTACAACATTATATTGACTAAAACAGCATGGTATTGGAACAAAAATAGAGAAATAGAAAAATGGAACAGAACGGAAAATCCACATATAAAACCATCCATATATAGCCAACTGGTCTTTGGAAAAGTAGACAACAACATATACTGAAGACAAGAAGCCTTATTATTAATGGTGCTGAGAAAATTGGGTGGCCACATGCAGGAAAATGAAACAGGATCCACTTAAATGGTTCCTTACCACTTGCAAACATTGATTCAAGATGGGTAAGAAGACTTAATTCAGAAAAGACTTAAGCCATGAAACCATAAGAACTTTAAAACAAAATATTGGAAAAACTCTTAAATTCTAGATATTGGTCTAGGGAAAGAATGGATGAAAAGAACCCCAATGGGTGGCACCTGTGGCTCAAAGGAGTAGGGCACTGGCCCCATATACCAGAGATGGTGTGTTCAAACCCATCCCCAGCCAAAAAAAAAGAAGAAGGATCCGATGACAGTCACAGCAACACACAAAAATAAATAAATGGAATTTGATTAAATTGAAAAGCTTCTACACAACTAAGGAAATAATCAATATAGCAAGTAGATAACCTACAGACTGAGAGAAAATGTTCGCAAGTTATACGTCCAGTAAAAGGCTAATAACCAGTATCTATAAAGAACTCAAGCAAATCAGAGAGGAAAAAGCAAACAACCTTATTAAGAAATGGGCAAAAGACATGAACAGAAGCTTTTTAAAAGAAGATAGACAAATGGCCAATAAACACATGAAAAGTGCTCTATTATCAGAGAAATACAGATTAAAACCAAAATTAGATATAACCATATCCCTGTTAGAATGGGTTTTATTAAAAGGTACAAAAACAACAGTTGCTAGTATAGATGGAGAGAAAAAGGAATGCTTATACATTGTTGGAACTGCAAATAAGTAAAACCTCTATGCAAAGCAGTATGGGGATTTCTCAAAGAACTAAAAGTAGACATACCATTTGATCCAGCAATCCCACTGCTGGATATCTACCCCAAGGAAAAGAAATCATTTTATCAAAAAGATATCTCCACTCAAATGTTTATTGCAGCACACTTCACAATTGCAAACATGTGGAATCAACCCAATTGCCCACTAGTTCATGAGTGTATTAACAAAATATGGTATAAGTATACTGTGGAATACTGCACAGCCATGAAGAAGGATAAATTAAGGCCTTTTGCAACAATTTGGATGAAACTGGAAACCATTATTCTAAGTAAAGTGTCTAAAGAATAGAAAGAAACAGCACATGTAGCTGCTATTAAATTATAACTAACCGATGAATACACAAGTACACAGAGGGCTATAAAACTCAGTGTAAATCAAATAATATTGATGGGTAGGAGGGAGGAGGGGATGGGCGAAAACCTACCTAATGAGCGATGAGCACACTTGTCTCCTGGACTCAAGCATAATAAAATTGATAACATGTAACCAAAAAGCATTTGTACACCTGTAATATTTTAAAGAAAAAAGTACATTTCACATTTAAAAATAAATACATAAATAAATAAATAAATAAATAGCGGTAATAAAAAGGTTTACTGCAAAAGAAATCTTTAAGTTATATAAAGAAATCTTAAGGTAAACTGTTCCTTTTATTATGTTTTAGGCTAGTTTTCTGTCTTTTCTTCATACATCTTTAGGTTACACAAAGTAAAAGATCATAACAGTAATGTAAAAAAAAAATTAAAGGCAATAACTGAGAAAACCATGTCTGTAGAAGAGAAAGCTACCAATTTGGAAGATATGTTAAAGGACGAAGAAAAAGCTGTAAAGGTAAAGTTTACTTTTAATTTTTTTTAAACCATAGAAAATTTAGCAATAGTGACTTAATTAGACTCTTGGGATCAGAGGATGAGGAGATCTTGTAAAAGGTTCTGCTTTTTGGGATGATCGCATTTATAATCTGGTTTTGGACCTCTTTTTATGTATTGCTTCTGAAGACAATCTTCCCCTCTTCTCTTCCTAAGCTACTAAATCTTCATTGGTTGTACTTCCAGCATTCAACTTTGATAAATTTTAGAAGGTAGCTCCTCTACTGTGATCCAGATTCCATTCCTTCCAAAGCATATTTTATCCACGTTCCTTCCATCATCCATATATTTGTCAAATATTGTATACATTTCCTGAGAAGTGCCTTTGTTTTACAACCGATTGCTACTTGATCATCAGTTGTCTATATTCATTTTCTTTATTTCTTCATCATCTGGCAACATATTTTGATAAATAGACTTTAAATTCCTTACATCTGGCAACATTTTTTAAATAGACTTTAAAATTCTATCACTTCACTAACTCCACTGGCCTCTCCATTTACTCCATTCTCTTTGGCATGTTGGTCGCATGAAAACTAATTTTTTAGGAACTTGAAAGGCTGGTTTACTATTTCTTCACTGAAATTTTCAAACTGACCTGCGTGACCAAACACTGTTGGCACTATTTCTTCCTTTTACTGTTTCTGTGTGTGTGTGGAGGGGGTTATCTGAAGATGGCAGCAAAATCCCCCAACATTCTATGAGGTGACTCAATCTATGTGTGGGTGGAATCCAGCTGCCTGGATGTGCTGTAAAATTACGAGTAATGCAGTCTTGCTGCAGTCTTGATTTGAGAAGTATTTGAGTTTTAATTGTATAACATTATTTTCAAAAAGTTGTGTGTTTTTTTCTGTAAGAGCAGGATTTTTTTATAGCATATAAGTTGGATGGTATTAGAATATATTAGAAACCTGTAAAGACTTTGAAATTCATATGATATGAATCTTTTGATCAAAGAGAATTAAACACTTTAGACACTTTTGAAGAAATTAGCTTAGTTAGGAAAAATTAACATTGGCAACAGGTATAATGATCATGTTCTAGCAGGGATGTTCATAATCTTGGGTTTTGATTCTATTGGTTTTTATATGTTTGTTTGAGAAAACTCTCAACCTTATCTTTTTTGGAGATGTACTGTTTATTTACCACCAAGCATTGACTTTAAAATTCTGTCTGGCAATTACTGAGAAGTTCTAAACACAATGAAAATTATCTATTATATTAAAAATAATGTATATAATATATTTCTTAATTTGTGGAGATTTAAATGTGCCAATCATATACTTGTTTTGTTTCATATTATTTATTGGTTGCCAAGGGAAAATATGCTTATATGGGTGTAAGAACACACAGGCTAATTATTTCAATATTTAAAAATGATAACTTTTGGTTACTCTTGACACAGTAGATCTATTTAAAGCCTATGAGTACATTGGCTATGAACTCTGGAGGTCACGACAGGTCTGCCTCCAGATAGATGAGCAGTGGGAATGGGGGACTTGTTTCATCAAAGTGTTAATGAGCGGGAGCACCAGTAGTTTCGCTGTGGCCAGTGCCTACCAACACACCAGGGCCGATAGTTACACTTTCAGAAATTTTGTAAGTTGGCTATTAAACACAACTACTATTAAAAATAAAATTACATATACTTACGATTAAATAAATTATATTTACAACAAAAGTAATAAATGCTCAGTATTTATCTCACAAATTATTTTACTGTTATCTGTGCTCTTAAGGTTACTTAAGATTACTTATATCTGTTATATCTATATTTTGGAAATATTAAATAATGGTCTGCTTCTGTGTATCTCTTCTGAATGTTGTCTATTAGTAGTTTGAGAAGTGGCCATAGTGAGAGTCTTTAAACTTTGAGAATCAAATTCTCCCCCTCAACCCCTATTAACTGGAGGAATGATGGTTAAACATTTACCTGCTCACCACTGGATAGTGCCTCAGAGGTGGGAGATGGGGTTATGTGTGTTTTTCCCTATAGTACCCTCAAAACTTCAGTAAACTTCGTGCACTTATGAGGGGTATATCTTCAGTAGATTTTATTTTATGAAGAAGCCAATATAGTGGCGAAGTTTTGAGGCTAGGGTACATGGAATTAAGATGATGAATCAAGGTGTATGCTAGAGGAATAGGAAACTGCTAGTCTACCACAGTAGGGTACAGAAATGTTGGGGATTTTTTGAAATTGTTGAAAGGGTTTTAATGGTGCGGCATGGAGGAGTTCCAGTTTATGAGCCTCTAAATTACAATATTCACATAAATAAAGGATTTCAAGGCTCAATAGCTGTGGCTCAATGGGCTAAGGCGCCAGCCACATACACCTGAGCTGGCTGGTTAGAATCCAGGCCGGGTCCGCCAAACAATGATGGCTGCAACCAAAAAATGGCCGGGCATTGTGGCGTGCGCCTGTAGTCCCTGCTACTTAGGAGGCTGAGGCAAGAGACTCGTTTGAGCCCAGGAATTGGAGGTTGCTGTGAGCTGTGATGTTACAGCACTCTATCCAGGGTGATAGCCTGAGGCTCTGTCTCAAAAAAAAAGATTTCAAGATATTATAATATTTTAATTTCACAAATCACTATAATTCTTATTATCAGGAAGTGGACATTCAATTGAAACTTGTAAAAGATGTGCTTTTTAGGAAAGTTGAGGAGTTAAAGGCCGAGATAACCAAAGAAAAAGCTGTTGTATCAGAAGTCGAAGGAACCCGTTCCTCTCTAAAACACCTCAACCATCAATTGTACAAACTGGATTTTGAAACTTTAAAGCAGCAAGAAATTATGTACAGCCAGGTAGATGTCTAATTTTGTGAATATCTTCCATATTGATTTGTTATAGTTGTGATGATCAAGAACCTCAATGTTCCTAAAAAACAAAGATTTCTAAGTTCTCTTTTGAAGGTTAGACATGCTGAAGGTGATACCTATCTGTTATTTCTGTATGCATTTCGTGTAGTAGAGTGCGGAGCCTTCAATACTATTTTTTCTCAATCTGAAATATAATACAAAGGCAGGAGGAGAGAATCTAGTGAGGGAGAACCATGTTCTAAAGGAACATGGAACAACTAAACCCAAGGTAAAACAAAAGACGGTATGAGACATCTGAAATCTAGAAAAACTATGTTGATTCTTAGTTGTGTAAACTTAGCTACCCTGATCCCCATCCTCAGACCAATAGAGTGAAAGCATTTTTTTAGATTTTCCTTATTTTGTTCTATTTATATATTCATATTAATTTCCTTATGTCCTCCCTCTTTAAATCTTTAATTTTTCATCCGATGTGTTCTTAGTTTCTCAAAATTACAGTTGGTAAAGTATAATTTTAAGAATAATTCATTAGAAATTCTTCACATTTGAACCTTTCATAGCTAGCAATTTGTAATTTAACTTTTTTGCATCCCTTAGAAAATGTACTCTGAAGAATTCATATTTATGTAAATCCCTGGTTCCATCATGGTAGAGTGATGAACATCCCCTGAGTAAGGTATTACATTTTAGGGAGATTACTTCTATGTCTATCATGCACCCTGATTATAGAAGAATAGTTTGGTTTTGTTCCCTTTAGAGTAGGAAGGATTTTATCCTGAATTACTGAACTACTAAAGTGACTTTACTAAATGATGATACCCAGACTAAACTCATAAGAAAATATTTATTGTGGTTTTACATTTAAAGAAATGCTTTTAATTGTTTCTTTTTACTAACCTCTTTTTAAAAATGTAACAGGACTTTTGTATTCAACAAATGGAGAGAAGAATGTCACGGTTAAAGGGAGAAATTAATTCAGAAGAAAAACAAGCCCTTGAAACAAAGGTTGTTGAACTTAAGAAGTCATTGGAAGAGAAAAAATCTACATTTGGCCTCTTGGAAACAGAGATCAAGAAGCTTCATGTAACTTAGCCAAAATACTTTTTTATATTTCAAAATCTTAGCTATTAGTCATTATGTTCTAATTTAACACGTTTCTTAGATGATTTGGGATACAGTGATTGCCTGTCTACCCACATACGTAACAAATGTATGCTCCAGGAGTGTTGACTCGGGCTGTAATCTTAGCAATTTGAGAGGTCAGGGTGGGGAAGACTGCTTGAGGCCAGGCATTTGAGACCAGCCTGAGCAACACAGTAAGACCCCCCCCCACCAATCTCCTAAAAAAAAAGTTAACAAATTAGCCAAATGTGTGGTATGTATCTATAGTCCTAGCCGCTTAGAAGGCTGAGGAGGGAGAGTCGCTTGAGCCTAGGAGTTGGAGCTGACAGTGAGCTATGAGGGGGCCACTGCCCTCCAGCCTGGGCAACAAAGCAAGAAAGATCCTTTTCTATTAAAAAAAAGTATGAACAAATGTTTATATTTCCATAAGGACTGCTAGAACGTAATGTTACCCTTGATTAAGCATTTACTATATGCTAAATATTGTCTTACATGCTTCTAGCATTTTACTTCACTTAAGCCTTATCAATGGCTTGTGAGGAAGATATGATTGCCTGTTTTACAAATGAAATAATTTGTCCTGTGTTATACGGCTAGTACATGGAGAGCTAGGATTTGATCCATGGTTCATTTGACTTCAAAATATTAAAAATACCCTGTTTGGAACATTGGTAAATTCTAGTTTTCTTTTATGTGTCTGTCATAATGGATAACTTGATTGCCTTTTACCTCTGAGATGCCATCTAAAAGAAGCTGCTTTTTTATGGGTCAGCTGTTGTGTTATTCAAATATTTACTTAGCTATATTTAAAATGACTCAATTCTGTTAACGTTAGAATGTTCTTTATTGTTAGAAATTTTTATTTTATTTATTTATTTATCTTAGAAATTTTGTTATTTTTATTATATTATAAAACTTGTATTAAAGTTTAGCTGGAGAATAGGAGTGCAGAAGTGAGAGTGTGGCCCTGAATGGGTTAAGCACTCTCCAGGTTATTTACCCCAAGAAAGACTAGTGATGAGTGTCCTCTAGTGGTTTTAAGAAGAATTGCCCTAAATTCCTTGAAGGCAGCAAAAGGCAAAAGACCGCATTTTCTCTCTTTCCTTTTAAGATGATGAAATTTTGTCCTCTGTCCTCTGATGAGATATTGTTTAACTGTTACTTCAAGGGAAAGGAACATAAGTTTTGGAATCAGATAGGATTGGGTTTGTATTTCAAGATTATACCTATTGCTATTTTAACTTTTCTGAGCCCTAGTTTATTATTAAATGGGGAGAAAGATGGATGGGAGTGGTGAACCATGTAATGAACCAAGTATGCTTCCTTCTCCTCATAAATGGCGATCACCTATACAGTTGGCTGTGTCTATCCACTGGTTATACTTTTTGGAATTCAATCAGCTGTACATTGAAAATATTCAGAAAAAAAAGGGATGAAGGAAAAAAGACAAGAAAAAAGAGAAGAAAAGAAAAAGAAAAAAATGGATGGTTCCGTTTGTATTGAACATATGCAGACTTTTTCTTGTCATTATTCCATAAACAAGACAGTATAGCAATCATTTACATAGCATTTATGTTGTATTAGTATTATAAGTAATCTAGAGATTAAAGTATAGAGGAGGATATGCATAGGTTATATGTAAATACTACAGTGTTTTCTATGGACTTTGGTGTGAGTATGTGTGTAGGGGAACTAATTTCCTGAAAATACTAGGGAACAACTCTAATTCATTAGGTTGAACTGGAACTATACATAATATTTCCTAGAATTAATGAACTCATACTAAACCCCAAACATCAAAGGATGATTAAAATGAAAATGCTTCTTTGTATCCATGTACATTATAGTAGAGACACAGTGTGAAAAAAGAGATTAAAACATCTGATTATTATAACTATTTGAGTATATAGTTTAGTGAAAGATATTACATGTTTAATATGGTATGTAAAAACATATATTTCCATACTTTTTTCTTTTTACAGAATGATCTTCATTTTATCAAGAAGTCAAACAGTAAAAACTGTGAGGAAAAGCAATCCCTTATGAGCAAAATTAATGAATTAAACCTTTTTATTGAGAAATCAGAGAAAGAACTTAAAAAAGTCAAAGCTTCAAAACAGGTGCAATAAAGTTACATGCATATATATAATTAAAAACCATATGTTTTATGTTAATTATAGAAAATGTTAAACATATAAAAAATTATGATGAAGAAAATAAGTCACTGTAATTACTGTACCCAAGGTAAACATTGTTTTTTTTTTTTTTTTTTGAGAGAGAGCCTCAAGCTGTCACCCTGGGTAGAGTGCTGTGGCATCACAGCTCACAGCAACCTCCAATTCCTGAGCTCAAGCAAGTCTCCTGCCTCTGCCTCCCAAGTAGCTGGGACCACAGGCGCCTGCCACAACACCCGGCCATTTTTTGATTGCAGCCATCATTGTTGTTTGGCAGGCCCAGGCTGGATTCGAACCCGTGAGCTCAGGTGTACGTGGCTGGCGCCTTAGCCCATTGAGCCACAGGCGCCCAGCCGGTAAACATTGTTAAACTCCATTACTTCCTTCTAGTGTTTTGAAGAAAGTTGGTCTTGCACATTTTAAAAGGTTTTGGGGCCGGGCATGGTGGCTCAGACCTGTAATCTCAGCACTTAGGAAGCCCAAGCAGGGATTGCCTGAGCTCACAAGTACGAGACCAGCCTGGGCCAGAGTGAGACCCCCAGCTCTAAAAATAGTTGGGCATTGTGGCAGGCACCTGTAGTCCCAGCTACTTAGGAGGCTGAGACAACAGAATTGCTTGAATCCAGGAGTATGAGGTTGTTGCGATCTATGACACCACGGTAATCTACTGAGGGTGACAAAGTGAGACTCAGTCTCAAAAAAAAAAAAAAAAAAGTTCGGCTGGTGCAGTGGCTTAGGCCTGTAATCCGAGACCTCTGGGAGATTAAAGTGGGTGTATTGATTGAGCTCAGGAGTTTAAGACCAGCCTGAGCAAGAGTGAGAGCCATCTCTGCTAAAAACAGAATAAAGTAGCCAGAAATGGTGGTGCATGCCTGTAGTCCCAGCTGCTACTTGGGAGGCTGAGGCAAGAGTTTCCCTTGAACCCAGGAGTTTGGAGTTGCTGTGAGCTATGATGATGCCATGGTACTCTATCCAGGCTGATAGAGTGAGACTCAGTCTCAAAAAAAAAAGGTTTTTATATATTATACATGCTACCTAAAACATAAACTATTCTTTAAAAAATATTTTTAAAGACTGTTTAAGAGTTCATTGCATGAAGTTATCCTAATTTTTTGAACCATCTCCTATTTTTTATATGAATTCCTTTCTAAGGTTTGGCTATTATAAAAAGTAGTCTCATGTACAATGTACACATATTATTATAAATTTGTTTAGTTAGTCCTTTGGGACATATTCCTAACTGTATAACTATGATTCAAAAGGAACTGAATATTATTAGTGTCTTGAAACTATTTTTAAGCCCAATTGCTTTCTAGATGATTCCATTCATACTCCTATTACCAGTATGTAAGCATTCTATTTTATTCACCACCACCAAGGCTGGATATTCTAATTATAAAATTGTTGCCAATTTGATAATCAAACATAGTTTCTCATTGTTTTAGTCTGTAATTTTTAAATTGGCAACCATTAAAAACATTTTGTTTAAATAAAAATGTTTAAAACATTTTTTCCATTATGTCGGGTTCCTTACTTATTCTGTTTGGATTTCTGGTTTATATTCTTGGCCCATTTTTCCACTGAGAGTTTTATAATTTCAAATTGCTTTGTAAAAGATTTTCATATTTAAAAAATACTATCTCTGCCATAAATATTGTCAATATTTTCCCCATTTACCTATACATTTTTATTTGTTGTTTTTGATATGGTATCCCTGTAAACATCAAATCTTTAGTTATTTTCCCTTTATGATTTTTATGCTTAGAAACTTTTTGTCACACTAAAACCTAGACAAATTTTACTACTTCTGGTAGTTGCATTGATTTCATCCCTTATATTGAATCTTTTAAATTTATCTGGAATGTATTTTTGGTACATGTATTTTTATACATTTGGTAAGATGTAGAGACCTAATCTTTTCTCCTACTGAAAAGCTATGTATATGAAATAGTGAAATCTTATATGCTGAATGTTTCGGAAGTTTCTATCCTAAAATCTGGTCATTTGTATACTCTTAAATCAATATTTGTGATGGAATTGTTTTAAAATAAAAATTTCTTTATACATTATCTTGTGAAGTTCAGAGTATAGAAATGCCCATCCATGGGGCAGCGCCTGTGGCTCAAAGGAGTAGGAGGCCGGCCCCATAGGCCAGAGGTGGCGGGTTCAAACCCAGCCCTGGCCCAAAATTGCAAATAAATAAATAAAAATAAATGCCCATCCAATGTACTTTATATGCTTTCTAGATATTGTAATTTTTAATTTCCGGAATACTTTTTTTGGTTGTTTTTAGAAAGCTTGAATTAAAATTGAATTCTAAAAAATGATTTGGAATAGCCATAAATGCTTTTTTTTTAAAGAAAAAAGAAGAAAAACTAGAGTCATGACTCTGAGCAATCTAAATTTAACCCTAGTTAATATCTTAATCAATGGTCAAATTAGAAACACATCTATTTTAAAATTTGCCTTTTCCATCAATAAAAAGTAATATATTTTAGACTTGACATAAAAAAATATAATTTAAGTGTTTGACAATTTTGTTATGTTGATAGGATTTGATGATAGAGGACAATCTTCTAAAACTTGAAGTCAAACGTGCTCGTGAAATGCTTCACAGTAAGGCAGAAGAAGTTCTTTCCCTGGAAAAAAGAAAACAGCAGTTGTACACAGCTATGGAAGAAAGAACTGAAGAAATTAAAGTTCACCAAACAATGCTTATGTCACAAATAAGATATGTTGATCAAGAACGGCAAAACATAAGGTAATTATTAGAGTTTAAAAACACTGCTAAAGAATTTTGGGAAAAAAATGTAGGAGTGGTGTCAGGAGAACTGCTTCTTTTTAACATCCTAGATGTCCTTTTTCTTCTTCAGTTAAAAGGCTTTTAATGTAAGATACAGGGCATATTTATAGCCATAAATCTAAGCTCTTTCCTTTAATTAATTAATTAATTATAAAATAGTTTATTGTTTTGGATTCATCTCGGGTACCAAGAATTAGGTTACACTGATTGCATTTTTTAGGTAAAAATCCTCTTATAATTGTGTCCCGTCTCCAAGAGGTATGCCATATACCTCTCAACTCCCTTCCTCCTCCACTCCCCAGGCTCTCTCATTCCCTTATCCCACCCCTGTTTTAGCTATTCTACTCCCTTCATATTAGATTTGAATGCATTGGATTCTTGCTTCTCCATTCTTGTGATGCTTTACTAACAATACTAAGAATAATATGTTCTGGCTCAGCACCTATAGCTCAAGTGGCTAGGGCACCAGCCACATACACTGGAGTTGGCAGGTTTGAATTCAGCCCTGGCCTGCCAAACAACAATGACAAACTACAATCCAAAAATACCCTGGCTTTGCAGTGGTCACCTGTAGTCCCAGCTACTTGGGAGGCTGAGGCAAGAGAATGGCTTAAGCCCAAGAGTTTGAGGTTGCTGTGGGTTGTGACATCCGGGCATTCTACCCAGGGTGACAGCTTGAGACTCTGTCTCAAAAAAACAAAAACAAAAAACCCAAGAAATTTATTAATACAAAAAAAAAAAATGTGTTCCACCCCCATCCAGGTTAATAAAAAAGATGGCTGAATAGTATTCCATGGTATACATGTACTACAGTTTGTTAATCCATTCCTGCCTTGGTGGGTGTTTAGGTTGTTTCCACATTTTTGTAATTGTAAGTTGAGCTGCAATAAACAGTCTAGTGCAAATATTCTTATGATAAAAGGATTTTTTTTTTCTTCTGGGTAGATGCCTAGTAACGGGATTGCAGGATCAAATGGGAGGTCTAGTTTGAGTTCTTTGAGGATTCTCCATACTTCCTTCCAAAAAGGTTGTATTAGTCTGCAGTCCACCAGCAGTGTAAGAGTGTTCCCTTCTCAACACGTCCTCGTCGGCATCTGCAGCTTTGAGACTTTGTGATGTGGGCCATTCTCGCTGGGGTTAGATGATATAGGGTAGTTTTGATTTGCATTTCTCTGATACTAGGGATGATGAGCATTTTTTCATATGTTTGTTAGCCATTCTTCTGTCTTTAGAGAAGGTTCTGTTCATGTCTCTTGCCCAGTGATAAATGGGATTGTTTTAAAGGGAGAGAATGTCTCCTTTCTTTCTCGGATTCAGCGGGCCGAGTTGGCTTTTGTTCCTCAGGTAGCAGACTGATCACAGGAATTAGTTTCTTCTTTTCTCTTAATAGTGGGAGGCATCCATGGCCAACTCTCTTTGAGAAAGTGGAGGAAGTTCACACTCATACTGTTCACCCAGGAACTTTTCAGTTTGAGAAGTAACTCTTAGAGAACACAAGTTAGGCCATAGTTTTAATTAAATGAAGGGTAGCTGTGCTGTGAGTTTTCTCTTTAAAGGGGCAATTATGTGCTGTGAGGTTATTTCTCTTATTTTCCTCTGTTAATAGATTATTAGTAAGACTGCCTTTCATTTCCATCATCTATTTGGTAATTGAAAATTCTCTTTAATGAATTCAGAATCTGAGGAATGTGGGCAGAAGTCACTTTTTTTCTGTATCTGCTTCCTGCTAGATTTGGAGGTCGAAATGGCCCTACCTCAGAGACCATTTGCGTTATGAAGGTGGAGGGGCTCGAAAATGGACTGTCTTGAAAATAAGTTAGAGGCAGCATGGGGGTTTTGCTGAAGAGAAAACAGCAAGAGCTGGAATTTGGTTTCGTATGAATGTTTTCAGACAGCCGAGAATGTAGGGTCTGAAAGTGGGAGCAAAAGCAATAGAGGGCCTTTTAAAGGAGCTAACCAGGAGAACTGCGGCCACACGCTGAGTCTAAAACCCACTTGTCACATCCACCAGAAGTTCCTGTTCATGAAGTGTACTAGTTTTTTTTAGAACATCTTGAGTGTTAGTTTGTATTTTCTCTGACTGGTTAACAAAGAAACAGTAAGCTTCTCCTGGCACAGCACATGTGCTCCCAAGATTAGCAGTAAGCAATCATGAGCTTGCCTGTCCTGCAAGTCAACTGCCCAGGAATTTATTTGTTACTGTCATGTAGTAATTTGTTGGGCTGAGTCCATGCCTCTTTGGTTTATTTCTAAAGACAACTTTTGTGTTCAAAGATTGTATTAACCAGGGTGGTGCCTGTGGCTCAAAGGAGTAGGGCATTAGCCCCATACGTTGGAGGTGGTGGGTTCAAACCCAGCCCCAGCCAAAAACTGCAAAAAAAAGAAAAAGATTATATTAACTAAGCCAGTGGTGCCAGTAGCAAGCCCTGCTATCACCTGGTTTACTACAAAGACAACAAAAGTAGCATGTGTGGATCAGGGATGTGAGGAACAGATGGGGAGAGGCAAAGTGTCCTTGGTAAGAGTAAGGTTAGGAATTATGTATGCCAGAGTACAAGTCCCCATCCAGTTTCCCGGGACTCACAGGTAAGCATATGACCCACAGAGGAAGTAAGTTCGATTTTTAGGTTTTAGACAAACCTCTAGGGATATACTGAGATAGAACATGGTAAGGCGGGTCTTATACTGTTCTATATCTTCATAAGTAGATGCTAAAGTCATTCCAGCCAATGGAAGTAGGCATGACGTATGTGCAGAAATAGTGGAGAAGTTATACACCCAATTGAAAGAAGGAATAGTAGGATTTATCCTTTCTCATGGGCCTGAGGGATTTTTAGTTTTTGACATCTCTGGCTGTTGATATTACTAGGTCAGAATCAAAAGTTAAGTCTCTTGAAAGGGCAAGATTGCTGCAGTGAGGGTCAAGTATGAATCTTTGAATAGCTTGTTTGTGTCCATTTGGTAGTAAGTAACTTGTAGGATTAGGAAAGTATATACTATGAAGAGAGATTCAGGCATTATGACCCAAACACGGTTAGCAGTCAGCTGGAAAGAGAGAGTGTAAACCTGGGAGCCATCAGAAAACTCTCCCACCAAAGGGTCTGAGTGAGATGAGCTCATGAGGCACTGGGGAGCTTGCTGTGCCAGTGAGACTGACACAAACACTGCTTCCTGGAGATTAAAGTTGGCTGTGTTAGGTAGAGCCAAGGAAGAGGAAGTTGAATTAAAAAGAGCTGATGGGTCCATAGTCCACCCTAGGCAATCAGAGTAGGAGGGAATTACATAGGACTCGAGCTGATCCCATCACCAGGGGAAACAGGAATAGTGATAAGCCTTTTTGATGGAGAAATATTAGCACATATCCAACACTTTGTGCAGGCCTAACTGAGAAGGGGCCACAGTTTTAAGAAGCCGAAGGACCTCCTGGACTGTAGGCAAATAGAGATGATGCATAATGCCCATGGTGAGGGTGCAAAAAGCAAGATTAGCATTAAGGTTCCTAGCATGGGCAGAAATAGGATCAGCCTGGTATGTGAACTGTGCTGTGGCGACATTTGTAAAGCAGTAAGAAAAGTACAAAGAGGGAAAGGGAGGTAAGTAGAAGTCATATATACCATAGCATATTAAAGCTTATACTTCTGAGGCTCTTTGTCAGGTGAGCCAGAGCCCATTATCTGTGACAGGCGGGTGGGTGTAGGTCAGTAGACTCTTAGGGAGATGGTTGCAGGTGGAAGAAGGTGCCTCTGTTGGCGTAGGCTGCAAGAGGCGAATCCAGGATGGAACTCTCAGTTTAGCTGCAGTGGGAATGGTGAGAATTACTTGAGAAGGGCCCTTCTACTTGGGGTCATCAGGGGCTTGTTTGTCCTGGGAGATCTTTGAGTAAGAGCCAATCTCCAGGCTATGATGGTTGCAGTCCCTTTAAATTAAAAGGTTGAGGTGGAGGAAGGAGTGTGTGTGTGTCTGCATATGTCCTAAGGAGCTGCCGAGTCAGTACATCACTTCAGCTGCTAGCAAGAAAGTGTCCAGAGGGGTGGGGAAGTTGAGGTGAAAGATGACAAGAGGACCCATCACCTATACATAAATTTAAGGGGGCTGGGAAACAAAGGCCTCCTAGGGGAAATGTGGAGTTTGGACTCATTCCATCTCTTAAAATAGGTCCTTACAATTTCACAGCTCTGTCATTTTCCCTGTAGGTCTTTTCCCTGGACCTACAGGGAAAATGTTTGCAGCTTTAGTAGCAATGAATAAGGTTGGGCAAGAGGATTTATCAATCCTGGAAACATCAGATAAACTTTGTTATTTTATTTAGTACTTGTGATAACTATGGAAAACAAAGGGAGAGAATCAGCAATGTATTAAACAGTCATAAAAGTATTTTGGTTCTGGCAGTGCCTGTGGCTCAAAGGAGTAGGGCGCCGGCCCCCATATGCTGGAGGTGGTGGGTTCAAACCCAGCCCTGGCCAAAAACTTAAAAAAAAAAAAAAAAGTATTTTGGTTCTTTCCATGACATTCTCTTAAAGAAGCAAATCTTGAACTGCAGCTGACCACAATTTGTTTAAGAAGATTCAAAGTAAAACAATAATTATGTTGGCCGGGCTCAGTGGCTTATGCCTGTAATCCTAGCACTCTGGGAGGCACAGGTGGGTGGATTGCCTAAGCTCAGGAGTTCAAGACCAGCCTGAGCAAGAGCAAGTCCTTGTCTCTAAAACTAGCCAGCTGTTGGTGGGAATGCAAGCTAATACAACATGTTTGGAAAGAAGTTTGGAGAATACTCAAGAAAATAAAAGTAGACCTACCATTGGGTCCTGCAATTCCTCTGCTAGGTATATACCCAGAGGATCAAAAATCATTTTACAACAAAGACATTTGCACCAGAATGTTTTATTGCAGCCCTATTCATAATTGCCAAGACACGGAAACAGCCCAAGTGCCCATTGACTGATGTCGACAAATTGTGGTATATGTATACCATGGAATACTATGCAGCCATAAAAAGATGGAGACTTCACATCTTTTATGTTTACCTGAATAGAGTTGGAACATATTCTTCTTAGTAAACATATTCTTCTTCTTATCTCCAGAACAGAAAAAAAAAAGTATCCAATATACTCAATACTACTATGAAATCAATATATAATCACCTACAAATTTGTATGAATGGCAAAACATAACTATAGTCCAGAAAGTAGAAGGGAAGAGGAGAGAGACAGGGGAGGGAAGAGGGGCGGTGGGAAGCTGGAGGGTATTTGGGGGGACCTCACCTAATGTACATAATGCAATGGCACATTTCAAAACTATTAAAAAAAGAGTATAATTGTCTTACTACAGCAAGTAAGTAAGCGAGGTGATGGATGTGTTCATCAGTTCAATGTAAGTATTTCACATTGTATATCAAACCTCATAAATGCATCAATGTACACAGTTATGATTTAATAAAAACAAAACAAAAAGATGAAGTACTTGAAAAAATTAAAAAAAAAAAAAACGACCAGGTGTTGGTGGCGCTTGTAGTCCCAGCTACTTGAAAGGTTGAGGCAAGAGAATGACTTTAGCCCAAGAGTTTGGGGTTGCTGTGAGATATGACATCATGGCACTCAACCAAGGATGACAAAGTGATACTCTGTCTCAAAAATAAAAAAAAAAAAAAACGATAATTGTGGATGATAAAATGTCATGGTCAAAGACGCAGAGGAGACCGGGCCCTCTCTGTGGCATACAACAGTGTGGCATAGACAAATATTAATACTACTAGAACTTCAGGAATCCTACACAGCCTTGGAACAGATATTTATAATATATTTATATTTGTTATGGTATTTATATCCTTAAACATCATCTCCTATGTGACAATGTGTTCCTGTATGGTGTAACATGCCAATAAGCCAAATAAGTTTCTCTTGACCTTTAGTGGCTCTATTATTAAAAGCTAGTTTGAGATTAAAAGGACTGAATTTAGAATTTGTTTTAGGAAAGCCTGCAACACATTATAGGTCTAAAACATTTTTTAATAGACTCACAAGTCACTGTAAAACCAAGAGTGGTAGTCATTCACCTACCCAAAATGACAATTAAAAGACGTTGGAAGCAAAAAATGTTACTCTGAGATGTAAAGGAGACTTGGCTTATAAGGAGGTAAACCAAATCTGTCTCTTTTTTTCCTCCCCACTTTTTTCCAAAGAGTGAACAATTGTTTTTTATTTTTACTAATATCATATGAAAAATTTATTTAAAAGAGAAAACCAGATATTATTTTTGTCTTTAGTTTTAAATGAGTTTCTAATGTTTACATCGTTACCAGAACTGGCTACTTCAAGTGACCTGGAGTTAGTGATAACGTAACAGTAACTTAGCAACCACAGCTTTCAAGCAGGCAGAAAACAGAAAGACGGACAGACAGTTTCAAAACTTCTTATTTTAACTCTGTAGTGGTTGATTGACAATTAGAGTTCTCAACTTTCTATGTATTTTAGTCTGTTGGTTTAAATGTATACAAGAACAGAAATGTCATTATTCACTTATCTCAGTCTTATCACTGAGAACAGAAAATGTGTTGCATTAAGCAGAAATTTTCTTTTTAATTATAACTAACCTGATTTTATACACAATTTCCTTATAATTCCCTTCTCTGAGCCTTATGCCAACCCTGCACTGACCATCTATACAGGGGATCCAACCTTTTTTTTCTGCTGTATAGTGGAAAATAAGAGTTGTTTGAGGACACACATTATATACAAAAACACTAACAAAAGCCAATTAAAGAAAAAACCAAAAAAGGGGGATGTCATGATATCTGACACCAAAGAAAACCAAAAAAAAAATCTTCAAAAAATCAGACTTCAACCTTCAGGCGGCAGGTTGGACACCCCTTGCTTGGACAGTGGTGAAAGGAAATGGACTGGATTTTCTTTTTTTGTTTTGAGACAGAGCCTCAAGCTGTTACCCTGGGTAGAGTGCTGCGGCATCACAGCTCACAGCAACCTCCAATTCCTGGGCTCAAGCGAGTCTCCTGCCTCCGCCTTCCAAGTAGCTGGGACTACAGGTGCCTGCCACAACGCCAGGCTATTTTTTGGTTGCAGCCGTCATTGTTGTTTGGCGGGCCCTGGGGCTGGATTCGAACCAGCCAGCTCAGGTGTATGTGGCTGGCGCCTTAGCCCGTTGAGCCACAGGCGCCAAGCCAATGGGCTGGATTTTCATCCTGGCTTTGACCCTGTGGCCTCCCAGAGACGGGGTTAATGTGCAGATTTGGAGGGAGTTTGGCCGCCTTGGATGAGTGCAGCTGGGGGAGAGCAGTGGGGAGCCAGCAGAGGAAAGAGGGGGATGAAAGCAGGGGAGTCTCCAGAGAAATGTTCCCTGGGAAGTGAAGACGAGAGAGATATAGGAATAAAAAGTGACATGTGGCAAGCAGGGTGAAGATAAGGTAAGTTTAAAGAAAGATTGAAATTAGGGAACTTTAGATCCATTCTTAGGCCAAATTTTATTTAATGCAGTAAGTCTATTGTGATCACATAAAGGATGAATAAATATTTTCTGAAGTAATAGTGATAATTAGTTACAGAATTCCTTAGTGATAAAAGTAAGGAAACTGTAACTGTTGACTCTCTATATTTTACCCTTAGTTCTCTCGAGGAGTAGAGAACCTGTAGGTTGAAGATTTCGTTTTGTCAAGATTCTTAAGAAGTTGTAGCAGGCAAATGAGCCACCCTCATATGCATTGTATGCCAGTATTAGCATTACTAATATTCCTATAAAGTTCTAAAAGTTGCTCATAAAATATAAATTTACTGAACTAAAAGGATAAACTAGCCAACAGACTTAAGAATGTGAATTTATTCTGCAGAACAATGGGCTAGAAAGAAGATGAAAAAATCTGTTTGCGTCTCAATGCTGGAAGATAGTTCTTCAAAAGTTTCGCATGATCAATCTATATTTAAAGGCTATATACAGTATTTATTATTACCCCCCTCCATTTCCATACTCTAAAAGATTAATATAAACATGTATTTACATTGTACTTAAATGCAAATAAACGCTTCAGAATCACATAATTGACCCAAATGCCATCTCTTCCATGAAAAACTTTCTCTGTTTCTGCCAAGGTGGGAGGATTGTTTGAACTCCAGTGTTCGAGACCAGCCTGGGCAAGAGCAAGACCTGCTTTCTACTAAAAACAGAAAAATGAGGCAGACAGGGTGGCAGGTGCCTGTAGTCCCACCTACACGGGAGGCTGAGGCAGGAGGGTTTGAGGTTGCTGTGAGTTAGGCTGTTGCCACAGCTCTCTGCCTAGGGTAACAGAGTGAGACTCTGTCTCAAAAAAAAGACTTTCTTTAGTGCATAACAAAACATTCACTTTTTAGTATTTTGATAAACAAATTTTTCTACAAATAAACTTTGACAAAATGTGAGAAAAAAGGAGAGTTTCTTGTAGTTTGGCCTGCCTTGCAAAGAGAGGCGCTAACTTGCCTATTTTGGGCTATCCTTTTTTTTTTTTTTTTTTTTTTTCCTTTTTGCAGTTTGGCTGGGGCCAGGTTTGAACCCACTACCTGTGGTACATGGGGCCAGTGCCCTACTCCTTGATCCACAGGCACCACCCTCTGTGCTATCTTTTAAAAGATGTTTGAACAGCAGAAACTAGAGCTTGTCTCTTCCTCTGCAGCAAAAGTAGGCATGTTTTCTTATTTCCCATTATAAGATGTTTGAGGTCCCTCAGATTTGTAATGCAAATCTACTCTGTGCACAATCTCTTCTCCCCACAAAGGATGTGGGAAGCAAAGGTAACCAATGCTGTCAGAAAACTTAGACTACTTGTTATGCCGTGAGTAACAAAGCCCTTTGTCTGTGACATAGAAATGGTGTCTTCTGCCAGCATCACGAAACTGTGGCAAACTAACTCATTGGCCTTCAAGTAAGCCATTTTATACTGAATCATTAAGTTGAAAAACGAGAACACTTTTAACCTGTTTGAGTCCAGCAGTAACATGAATTCAAATGTCTTCAATAAGAACACAGCATTATTTGGTTTTGGTGTTTAATTTTTCTTTTTCTATTCACATTAGTTCTGAGTTTCATGATCGCCTAAGTAAAATAGATAAGCTGAAGAATAGATACGAAATTCTTACGGTTGTTATGCTGCCTCCTGAAGGAGAAGAGGAGAAAACACAGACCTATTATGTAATAAAGGTAATTTTAATTGATTTACCATTGTGATACACATTGTGTATCCTTTCTTCGTTAACTGATTCATAATAATCCTCTGGACTTAAAAGAACCAAAATGTTAATATTCTTGCCATGAAATCTAGCAACTATGTTACTTAATTAGAACCATTAACTCTTATACTTAATAAGGGCCAAAACATTTGTGCTAGAGATCCTGAAATATTATTAGTTTTATACACCTCTGGCCTGTGAGGTAAAAGCATTGTCCTCTAGTACCCAAAACCTACTGCTCACTTGTTCCAAAACCTTTCCTCTTTTGAGATTAGGCTATTTCACTTAACCAATCTTTTATGGAATGTCCTCTAAAGGTTTTTATATATTTTTAAATGTTGTATTTCAACATATTATGGGGTTACAAATGTTTTTGGTTATAAGTATTTATTATGTTATGCTTGAGTCAGTTAAAAGTATACCCATCACTCAGACAGTGTTGATTGTCCTCATTGGGTAGGTTTTGACCCAGCCCCTGCTATACCCCTGTCCTCTGCTCAAATTCTGCTGAGTTTTACTTCTCTCTGTGCCCATGTATGCTCATCAGTTGGTTCCAATTTAATAGCAAGTAATGCAATGGTTGTTTTCCCATTATTTAGATACTTTGCTTAGGATAATGGTCTATACCTCTCTTTAAATTGTTACAAAAGGCCTTAATTTATCCTTTGTCATGGCTGTGTAATATTCCATATTGTATATATACATGTATTTTGTTAATCCATTTATGGATGGATGGACACTTGGGTTGATTCCACATCTTTGAAATTGTGAATTGTGCTGCAATAAACATTTGAATGTAGGTGTCTTTTTGATGAAATGAGTTATTTTTCTTTGGATAAATACCCTGTACTGGATCAAATGGTATGTCTACTTTTAGTTCTTTTAGGGGTCTCCATACCATTTTCTGCAGAGGTTTTACTAGTTTGCAGTTTCACCAATAGTGAATAAGTGTTTCTTTCTCTCTGCATGTATGCCAGATTCTATTGCAGTGGTTCTCAACCTTCCTAATGCTGTGACCCTTTAATACAGTTCTTCATATTGTGGTTACCCCCAACCATAAAATTATTTTCGTTGCTACTTCATAACTGTAATTTTGCTACTGTTACGAATCACAATGTAAATATATAAGTTTTCCTATACTCTTAGGTGACCCCTGGTAAAGGGTCATTTAACCCCTTAAGGGGTTGTGACCCATAGGTTGAAAAGCTCTGGTCTTTTGTTTTGGGGCCTTTTAACAAAACTATTCTAACTGGGGTAAAGTGATTGTTGTGTCAAAGTTTATCAGATGGGCGGGGATGCAGAGTATAAATCCTGCAATGAAATAGTCTGGGAATAAAGAGGACCACTGTGCTCTCATAGCAAGTAGCAACCTTTCTTTATTTTCCACCAACTTATATACCCATTACTGCATGTATGCACCATTAATCAATAAAAGACATTTTTCAACATTGGTCTCAATGATCAGGCCCAGCTGTGCCCGGCACCTAACAGTCTACCAATTAACTGATATACATTTCACTACCTCATTTCAAAGTTACTACTTTGACTTTTAATTGCAACTATACTCTAAACTACTTTACTTAAACAAAGATAAGAACTCTAGGGGAGAAGGTTGCTTGAATACCTGACCTTCTGGACCATTTGGAGGCAGTAATTCATCTTCAGAGAACAAACCGGAGGTCGCTGAGATATACAGCTGCTTGTGTGCAGCCTCTGCCTGCTTTGGCCTCTCTTTGTCTTCCAGGCATTTACTGCCTCCACGACCAGGTAAGAGGCCTCTAAGGAGTTCTATCCCAGTCTCTCACAGAAAGTTCTAAAAAAGACTTTTTACTTGCCTTTCCAGCATGGCTCAAGCAAAGGCACATATAGGCTTTCTGCCTATAAGTGATATCTAATTTTGGTTTTAATTTGCATTTCTCTGATAATCAAGCACTTTTCATGTGTTTATTGGCCATTGGTCTATCTTCTTTTGAAAAACTTCTGTTCATGTCTTTGCCCACTTTTTAATGGTTTTTATTTCCTTGATGATTTACTTGAGTTCTTTGTAGATTCTGGTTATTTGCCCTTTACTGGATGTATAAATTGTGAATATTTTCTCCCATTCTGTAGGTTGTCTATTTGCTCTGTTGATTATTTCCTTAGCTGTGTGGAAGCTTTTTAATTCAATCAAGTCCCATTTAATTATTTTTGTTTGTTGCTGTGATTGCCATTGGGGTCTTCCTCATGAATTATTTGCCTAAGACAATATTTAGAAGAGCTTTTTCAACATTGTCTTCTGGAGCTCTTATGGCTGCATGCCTTACATATACTGGTTAGTCTTCTTACCCATCTTGAATCAATGTTTGTGAGTAGTAAGGGACATGGATCCTGTTTCATTCTTTTGCATGTGACTATCCAATTTCTCAGCACCCTTCATTGAATAGGGCTTCTTTCCTTTTTCCTCAGTGTATATTTTCATCTGCTTTGTTGAAGATTAGTTGGCTGTGTATGGATGATTTTATATCTAGGTTCTATGTTCTGCTCATTTGGTCTATGCTGTATTTTTGTGCCAATCATGCTGTTTTGGTTAGTATAGCCTTATAGTATAGTTTGAAATCTGATAATGTGATGCCTCCAGATTTGTACTTTTTACTTAAGATTACTTTGTCTATTTAGGATCTTTTCTGATTCCAAATTAAGTATAAGATTATTTTTCTAGATCTGTGAAATATGATATTGGCATTTTGATGGGAATTACATTGAATATATAAACAACTTTGGATAATATGGACATTTTAATAATGTTGAATCTGCCAATCCATGAGTATGGTATGTTTTTCCATTTGTTTGTGTCCTCTGTGATTTCTTTCCTCAGTGTTTCATAGTTTTCTTTTAGATAAATCTTTTACCTCCTTGGTTAAGTTTCAAGGTATTTTATTTTCTTTTTAACTGTCATGAATGGTATTGAGTCTTTGATTTTACTGTTAGGTTAACTGGTATTGGTATATAGGAATACTACTAATTTGTATACATTGCTTTTGTAAGTTGAGACTTTGCTGAATTTATCAATTCCAGAAGTCTCGTATTGTAGTCTTTGAGATTTTTTACATATAAGATCATATCACCAACAAAAAGGGGTAGTTGGTTCTTCTTTCCCAATTTGGATACCCTTTATGTCTTCCTCTTGCCTGATCTTGCTACAACTTCCACAACTATGTTGACTAGAAATGGTTTCATTGGGAATACTTTCAACTTTTCCTCATTCAGTATGATGTTGGCTGTGAGTGTATCATATATGGCTTTCACAATTTGAGATATTTTCCTCCTGTGCTTAGTTTTTTTGAGTGTGTTTATCATGTAAGGGTCCTGGATTTTTTCAAATGCTTGTTATACCTCTGTTGAGGTGATCCTATGGTGTTCATTTTTGCTTCTGTTTATGTGGTGAATCACATTTATTGATTTACATATGTTGAATCATGCTTGTAACCCTAGGATAAAGCCCACTTGGTTATAGTGGATTATATTTTTTATATGCTACTGAATTTGGTTTGCTATTATTTTTTAAAGACTTTTACATCTATAAAGGGTGCTCCAAATATATACACATTTTAAGAAAGGAAAAAATATTTTAAAATTGTAAAACTCAGTATATACCAATAATAAAAGATGAATACAAGTCACATTTGAGAACCTCTTGTATTTTTTTTTTTTTTTGAGACAGAGCCTCAAGCTGTCACCCTGGATAGAGTGCTGTGGCATCACAGCTCACAGCAACCTCCAATTCCTGGGCTCAAATGATTCTCCTGCCTCTGCCTCCCAAGTAGCTGGGACTACAGGTGC
>CAUYON010098237.1:0-13178 GCA_963573935.1 Arctocebus calabarensis | reverse complement strand
TATAGTAAACGAGAAAATATCATGAATGGTATGTCAATCAGGTTGATAAAATATCTCAGATTGCATGTGAAGCCCCCACACTGTACCCCATGGTTGAACTAATGTACACAACTATGATTCAATAAAAAAAATAATAATAATAATATGTCAATATGCAATAATTAAATATAATCTAGCATATCTGTAATATCAAATTCTATTAAAAACTTTAAAAGAGCAATGTACATTTATTTAAAACAATATAGAAATTCTCTGACTTATATTGTCATACTACAAAAGTAAATTACAGAACATTATTTAGAATATGATCCTATTTACATAAATATATAACAGAACTTCACATTTATATTATGTTGGTATATTTCCGGAATTATTCCAATAATTTCCATTTATATGTGCTATATGTACATACACATATACCTATAAGCACAGATAAAGCATGAAACTATAAGAATTCTAAAGAAACTGTTGAAAAAGTCTTGTAGATGTTAGTCTAGGGAAAGAATTTATGAGGAATGCCCCCAAGGCAACCACCACAACAAAAATAAACAAATTAGATCTGATCAAACAAAAAGTTTCTGCATAACTAGGGACACAATTGATAGAGTAAATACACAAGCCTACAGAATGGGAGAAGATATCTGTATGCTAAATATTGAACAGGGCTGATAGTATACCAAAAAAACCTCAACCAAATCAGCAAGAACAAAATCAAACAACCCCAATAAAAAAGTGGACAGAAGACATGAACTGAAAGAAGATAGTCTAATGATCAACAAACACATGAAAAAATGTTCAACATTTCTAATCATCAAGGAAATGCTAAAACCACTATGGTGTATCACTTAACTCCAGTGAGAGTCCCAAAATAACAACTATGGTGTGGATGGAAAAAGGAACACCTACACACAGTTGGTGAGACTGCAAACTAGTATAACCTCCATGGATATTAGTTTGTAAATACCTCAAATAGCTAAAGTAGACCTACCATTTGATCCAGCAATCAACTACTAGGTATTTACCCAAAGGAAAAAAAGACATTTTATCATAAAGACACTTGCACTTGAATATTTATAGCAGCACAATTCACAATTACAAAGATGTAGGAACACCCATCAAGCACCCATCAATGCTTAAGTGTATTAATACAATACAGTATATATATACCATGGAGTACTACCATATCATAAAAAAGATGATCTAGTATCTTTTGTAACAACAGATGGAACTGGAAACCATTCTTCTAAGTGAAGTATTGCAAGAATGGAAAAATGAATATCAGGTGTACTTGATACTAAATTGGAGCTAGTTGATCGACACTTATGTGCTCATAAAACTCAACAGAAATCAAAAAGGGTGGGGGGAGAGAAACTAGTGTAAACCTTTTTGTCCTCTTGACTGTCCCATTGCCAAGCAACCAAGCTAATGGCTGACACATAAGAAGTGCTCCAATTATTTCCCAAATGGCTAAAATATTATATAATCTCTACTTTTTAAATCACTTACATAAAACTGTGCTTAGAGGCAAGGTTTATAAAATAAAACTGCAGTTTAGACACTGCATTCATTTCTTCAATTCATTCATTCAACTAATATGAATTTTTCATGTATTTATGTATGCACATCACATCCTTAACATATGCAATCATGGTTTCTGCTCTGAGGTACTTATATTCTGCTGGGGGAAGATAAACAAAACCACAGAAATGATTAAATAAGAAAATATTAGGTTGTCAAAGTTCTTTGTGGTAGGTAGTGACTTGGGGGCTACCTTTGATTAAGCAATGAAGAAAGACTTCTGTGAGCCAGTGACATGGAGCCAATGGTTCTAATGGAGAGGTGGGAGGGTGAGTGAGAGGTGGGGGGGGGGGGGAGGTGTCACTGTGCCCCCTAGTGGACATTTGCACATGTCTGGAAACACTTTCCTTGTGACAATTTGGACAGGTGAGGTGGGAAAGGATGCTACTGTTGCCTAATGAATGGAGTCCAGGGATGTTGCTAAAGATATTATCTCTTACTGCCTCTCCCTCAATGAGAAATAATTAATTGCTCAGCACAAAGTGTTAGTGTGTAGAGGTTGATTAACTCTGCATTAAGCTAAAATAAATATGGCAAAAATTAACCACTGTGAGTTCCCTGCTGGAAGAACATCCTAGGCAGGGGAAGTGGCTATAGCAAATACCTGAGAACAAGAGTATAATGAATGTGCTTAAGGAATGGGAGGAAATTTCTCCTGACCAAGCAGGAGGAGAGGTGAGACAGGAAGTCACTGGACTTCACAGGCCCTTTGCGGGAGTTTGAATATTTTATGAGTGCAGTGGGAAGACAGGGACAGCCTTATTCTGCAGAACAACATGATCTGTTTTGCATTTTTAAAAGATCAATTTAGTTACTGTTTGGGGAAAAGAAATCAGAGAGAGCAATTGGGATGTCTTTGGGAAAAGAAATCAGGTTAAGATAGTCAAAAGAAGAAATCATTTGAAGGTGAACACACCGGTCACTTGAGAAGAGTGCGGCTAAAAATGCAATCATTTTGTAACATTAGTTTTATATGCATTATATGCATTTTGTAACATTAATTTTATATGCATTATCTTTATTGCCACCATATACTAAGTTCCATCTAGTAGTGAACACTGTGCCAAAAGTTGTGCATACATCATGTAACAGAGTCTTTGTAACAGCCCTTTGACGAATATATCATGATGCCAACTAACAGATGAGCATACTGAGGTCAAAAGAATTTAAATAATTTAGCCATCTTCAACCAGCTGATAAATTGTAGTAGTCAGATGTAAACTCATCTATATTTCTTCTTAAACATTATAATCTATGTGTACTTTGTAGTTAAGGATAGGCAAGAATTACCTATCGCTTTATCAAAGAATCCTAGAACTTTTGATCTCAAAAAAAAAACCCACCAGGCATATAAAAGTTTTTATCACATTAGTTCTCCGATCAATCATACAGACACTAAGAAAATCATTAATTTATTATAATCATCAGGTTGTCAAGCTCTCCAAAGCTTACCTTTTTTCTGACTCTTGAATAAAGCAGGTATTGAATAATTACAGGTATCAAGTAGCTGTTGCTTTTAATAACATATCTTTGATCACTCTTTCTCCTGAGTGTCCCACTTCACTCTGTTTATTATTGTTCTCTGGGGTCCTCAAGCTACCCATATTATGGTCCTTTCCTTCCTCACCCCCAACTCCATGATATGATGTCTCAGTTGGCCTGGCCTTAAGTAGCTACAGCTTGTTGGAATGGTCTACTCTTTGTGATTACGGTTCTTCTCGGACTCCAAATAGAACTAGACGCTGACAAATAACTCATTCTAAGTTTTGAATAACTTATAACAAGTTCCCTGAGAAACTGGTAAGTGATGATTTGAGGGAGACCAGTACCATCCACAAAATGTTGGTTTTTTTCTTGTTAAAAAGAAGCCAATAGCCTATGATGATCTTGCATCTCCAGTTAAGTACCTTGATATCCCCAAACACTATCCTGCTCCCTCTGTCCTAAATGCAGCCCACTCTTTTACAGAATAGTTTTCATGGCTTTTATTTAATTTATGTTCATTAATCTTATTTCTAGTTTCCCTGGAGCCTGGCTAGTGTTCATACATTTGCTATGATTCTATTTCATATTCCTGCCTGAATGTCTAATAAGTAGGAATTCTAGTTATCTCCTGATAACAAGGTGAATGAAAATTAGAACATCTCTGATATTGCACTAGTGATAGCCATTAAAAAATCATGCAAATGCTAAAATAGTGTCTGTTAAGATATAAGACATTATTATCAATAAAATCAAACCATTACTATAGTTGTACATTTTTTAAATAAATAAATAAATATTATTCAAGAAATGGCAAAGCATGGGTAACAATAAATATTCTGAACAAATTACCCGACCCTCTGAATTCTGTTTCTGATGTTGCCACATTTACTGTACATGAGATTTAGGAAAGGTCTCAAAAACTTTCATGGTCTATTTCTTTCTTCTCTTTGTTATTTTGTTTTGAAGCATTTACGTTAGTTCTATGGGACAATTAGTCTATGGGACACAATTAGTGTCCCATAGGACTATTCTGACAATTTCAAAACGTAACATAGTTAAGTGTTTTGAAATCCACAAAGATAAAAGATTATTGTTATAACAAAGTTAGTGGAAAATATCCTCACATTTTCAGATTAACTATTGACAGTTAAGGTAAAGTGTGTGAATTTGCAGATGAGATGTATTTAAAGTTAGTAAGACAATCATGTCAAGTCTAAAGAGACAAAAGGTAGCACCTTCTGTGATAAAAATTCTCACCCAGCAGAGATTAAGTTCTGTTCTAACCAGTTTGGCACCCATGGCAATCTTTGTATTTGATGGTGACATTCTACTGTAAGCATCAAAGTATTACAGGAATGAAAGGAAAAAAAAATCAGACATTGGTTTACCTGAGACTGAGGTATGTATAAATAAGTGGAACTTCCCGCCTCTAATAAAAAGGTTAATGCTTTTTTCTCCAAAGAATTCATGACAAGGTCCCTCCTTTCTCAAAAGCTGAAATGAACAGAAGGATTGTTAAGGAAAATAAGAGAGATTGAAGACCTTGATTTCTATATTGTTAAATTATAGCAGCTTGAGCACATCATTCAGTCATCATCTAATTGAGAAACTCCTTCAATAGAAGTAACGAAATTCTCCTTGACACGCAATTTGTCATGCAAGATAAAACGCTAACATTGTTTGAATCAGTTTTAAGAACTTGGCTGAAGAGAATTTCTGTCATCTTTTTTGATCCTTCCTTGCTTACAAAATTATACTCCACCATTGGTTGGTGAGTAATGATGATAGCATATGAAAATTCTTCCCTCACAAACCTGATTATCTAGTTTTTCCTGAAGGAATTTCTTTGATGTTGCATCATGTGGAGAGTGGCTAGTAAATGTTATACCCATGAGAAAGTTCTTAAAAGTTTGGAAATAGAAGACAATTTGATTCAAAATTTTGTGCCAAGATTTCTAAAGCTAGGAAAACAGTGGCATCATTTTGTAGCGCTTGCTCATTTTTTTAAGGGAAATTTCCTATTTCTCCATTGTTGACAGAGTAGCTTAGCTCTTCTGTCTTCATTTATCAGTTAAATTCAATAGGTTCAAACCCATTGCCTATGGAATGTCAGAGGATTTAGGAACCAGGCTTATGAAATAAAATAGCAATATGCAATTTTAACTCTTTAACAGCTGCATCATGTAATGTGAAACAATGATTTTAGCAAAAGCCATTTCAATGCTATAACTGACGGACTAAAGCTTCTAAATGCTAGCTATGGAATACATCATGAAACAACTGTGGCTTATCCTAGTCGAGAGCTAGCTGGCTTAGTGAATTTGGGTATGGCCATAAGAATATGTTCAATAAAAACACTTGCAAAATTATTTGTAACTTTAAATTTACTCTTCTAGTTATAAACATTTTAATATGAACTATATTATGTGAGCTTTTCAACCACTCACAAGGTAGAAAGAGACCTAGAGGGCTGCAAGTTTACTAGCCAAGGAGAAGACAAGGCGGTCTTCACCCTTCTGTTCAATTTAATTTCCACACAGTATTGGTGGTTCATTTTCCCTCAAAATATTGTGTGATTGAGAATTTCTCTTTCTCAATATTTAACCCCACATACAAATTATACATTTTTCTCCCCAAATGAGGCCTCTTCTTTCTCTTCCATTTCCATAGATGTCTCCTTTGCCGACCTCCTTACTTGTGTTCACCGGAGGCCAAGTCTGGAACGTCTCCCAAGGCCTTGACACCCGGGTCGGGCTCTCAGCCTGGGAACAGCCCTCACTGAGCATGACTTTCTGCACTCAGAGGACGTGGTGAATGACCCTGTTATGTTATGAATGTGTGTATCCTCCAAAAATGCATGTTGGAATATAAACCCCAAGGGGATAGTACTAAGAGGTGGAGCCTTTGGGGAAGTGACTAAGTCCTGGAAATTGAGCCCCATGAATGGATCAGTGCTCCCATAAAAGAAGTTAAGGGAACATCCTAGTGCCTGTTAGCCCCTCCTCTACCTGAGAATGCAATACAGGCTCTACCTTGGAAGCAGAGAGTAGCCCTCACCAGGTGAGAATCTGCTAGGGCATTAATCTCCAACTTTTCAGCTTCCAAAAGTGTGAGGAAATAAAAATAGATTTCTATTTTTTGCACCCAAGTCAAGTATGTTGTTACAGCAGCAGGATGAACTAAAATGACCCTGCTTCAGGAGTTCTGAGACTTAAAGGATTTAAATAAGTAGATACCTCACAGATAGAAACAGAAGGTTGACAGAAACAAACAAACAAACAAACAAAAATATTCTCCTTATACTGATGTAGAGAACCTATGTATTATTCTAAATTTACTTGTCAAAAGGCTTGGTTACATCTTATATAAATATTGTACATTACAGGGTTGATTACATGCTCAGAGGGAATCTGTGCTGTATCCATTCCCATATTCAGTATTTTTCACCTGAAAAAGTACATACAGGAGATAAATGAATGAATGGGTAGATGAATGCAGGAATGAAGGAATGAATGTTTTTTCTGTCACTTCCCATTAAGAGTGATATGGTTGTGAAAGAAACTCAGTGCACATTGATTGGTGCATCCATTTTCAGAAAGGTGATATAGGCACAGAGGTGAAGTGGCCCCAATTAAGATGCTTCCTATGGCGATGACACAGAAATACTGGGGAAGGTTTGGGACATTTTGAACCATATCCCTAGTGTGTACTTTAGCTCTTTCCCTTCATAGTTTATTCCCAGTTAATTAATTGTTGATTCTACTTAAAAACATCAGCAGGGCGACACCTGTGGCTCAAAGGAGTGGGGCACTAGAGGTGATGGGTTCAAACCCGGCCTGGCCAAAAACTGCAAAAAGAAAAAAAAAATCAGCAAAAACAATTTTCTAAATAATAACTTCATTCAGATTTTCTTTGACCAAAAGTATCTTTTATATACACTTTATAAATAGAGGACATTTTTAAAAAAATTCAGCCGTTCAAATTTGCAGCTCAAGTTCATATTCATTTTAATTTTATTTCCTCTTTATTTTACTTGAAATTAATTAGCTGAGTTATTAATATGGTAGAGAAACAATGGGAAAAATTGTGTTTTTCTCATACAAACATAAAATTTCTAAGTGGTTTTCTTTTTGCCTTCATTTTATTGCAAGCCTTACATAAAGTCTTCTTCCCCTCGCTATTCAGGTTGTTTGCCAACCAAAATAAGGTCATGTTGGCTTTGTAGTTCATTCTATTATTATTCCGCTCAATATCTCATGGCAGAAGCAACAACAAAAAAGCAGCAACAACAAAAAATAATGCCATTCCTTCACAAGGGCCAAAAGAGAGGATTTTTGGATTATCTACTATTTGGGATAATCTTTACTCCTAATTTCCTCCATTATTGGCATGCATAATTGAGAATTCCCTGCACGTAACCTGACTTCACTGCAAAACAGCCATAAAAATCTTTGGCCCTTAGAGCAGTTTCAGTGAATGAAATTAATTAAGAAAAAGAATTTGAGGTCCTGGGATGGGAATCATTGCAAAGCACTTTTAAATTACAATGTCATGACTGGATATTGGAGTAAATTCTTTGATCTCCTTTTTCGTTAACAAGATGATATGATATTTTAAAGGCAATCATTCCATTTTGAAGGGCTGCTGACATCACAAACCATCAGAGCACAGTATGGAAATAAGATACCCACTTCTCTCTGCTTCCTCTTACTGATTTCATGCAATGACCTTGCAGTTATTAAATGTAGGCCAACTTGCACTCTCAGACCTCAAGCAACCTCTTTTTTTAAGTGATCACTTACTCCCCAACATTTCTACTAAAATTTGATGCTTAAAGATCACTTAATGGAGGCAACCAATTTATCCCTGTCCCTTGGGTGGTCCCCGAGGGCAGTTTTTGCTGTTTCAATACTATTACAAAATGCTTCCAGGCTCTGTGAACTTGGTTATACAAGAAGGTTATGGCAACAAAGACTGTTTTCTTTGGAACATTGTTACAAAGTGCTGACCTTCAGAGAGTATTCAGCAATCTGAAAAGTCTAAAAGCCCAGATGCTTAGCCCCGTGAGAGGGAGCGCCAATTTCTGGAACCAGAGAGGCATGAGTTAAAGCATGGGATGCATTGAACCAAGAAAAGAAGCAAGAGAACTTTCTTTCAGGAACGGTTACTCCAAGTCCTGTAGTCTGGATTCAAGCAAAATTCCTCTGTTGACTCTAAAGTTTGTTCAGAAGAATCTGACCTAGGAATAACTTTTGAATCTCATACATGGAGCAGAGAGTTGGAGCAAAGCCAGGATGATTTTGCAGACTGCAATGAAAAGCAAAAGCTCATTTGATGCCAGCTAGGTCCCAGAGGCCTTCATGTTAAATATCAAGAGTCTGATTCAAACAACTAAGTATACAATCCAAGCAAGAAAACAAATAAAATAAAAAACATTGGTACAGCCTGGGGTTTTGTCCATATTTATTTAAGGGCATGTGCATGAAAGTCAGAGATTATTTACTGAAAAGGCATGCTTCCTAGCCATGCAGATAGATATAAAGGACAGAGGTCTGGGGGTGGGGGAGGGACTGGGGAGGCGGGGGACTGTCAGTGAGAGCCCCACTGCCCATAGAAGTAGTTACCATGAAAACACCATGGGATGTATCGGATGCTCATCTCCAAGTCTGCAGGGATCTCTCATTTCTATGCAGTTTATTTACTTCTGTTGTGCTGCGCTTTAAGTACTCATAAAGGAGTAAGACACCAGACTGCTCCTTGAGGTCTGGAGGTTTCAAAAACCATGTTTTCAGAAACAGGTGGCCTATGCAATGCTGCAAGCAACAGCTGTAAGGCTGGAAAGTCAATACTTACAGGGTGATGATTTCATTACATGTGGATTTTACTAGAAATTTAAAATGCATTCCCAGAACTTAACAAATGGTTATCATATAAGCATTGGACTAGTTAATGTTCCACAATTTACTTAACCATTACTTACATTAATTTCTATCTTGTATTTTTTCTTATATTTTATTTATTTTTATTTATTTATTCATTTTTTTGTTGTTGTTTGCAGTTTGGCCAGGGCTGGGTTTGAACTCACCACCCTTGGTATATGGGACCAGCACCCTACTCACTGAGCCACAGGCACCAGCCTTTCTTATATTTTATATTATGTGAATTGCGTAATCCTGCATAAAGCTTTTTTTGGAGTGTAAAATGGCTGTAGGGTAAATCTCTCAGATGCAAAGCACATAACTAATTTTAGCGTTTCTGTATTTATTTGGATAGTTAAAGAATGATAGAAAGAAAGAAAATCGATTCTTTTTTCTATCGTTTCAGTTTTCTACTAAGTGAAATTTTCTTCATCCTGAGAAACATAAACATGGGTAGAGAACATTATTATTTTAGTGGTTCTGGTGATAATTATCTACGCTTTAAGAGAGGTCAAGTTCTCAAGGCACTTAGAGTATTGCAAAATAGATTGCAAAATAACTATTGGTTAGACGTGAAAAATTGTGGAGAGATAATAGGAGGCTATGAAGTAAATATCATCCTCGTGGTAAAAAAGCGAGAGATTATAATTTCTTTTAATTGGAAATCATATAACTTAGAACTCAAGCAAGGTGAGCTTTATTAACATACTTATTAATTTTGCTGCATATATGCATATGCATAGATACACCTACATATATTCATATATATATATATATAAAATCTTACATAATGGTGATTTGGGGTCTGCTTACAGCTCTGCTCCAGGCTTGGATGGGCTCCAGGCTGATGTGGACTTCAGGCCTTTTTTATTCTAAGGTCCAAACCCCAGATCAGCCAGCCTCTACTGGGACATGCTCAACTTGTGGTGAGGCAAAGAGCAAGCGAGCTGATGGGACGAGGCAAGGATTCTGCTTTGGAGTACATAAAAGAAAATTCCCAACTGACAATCAACTGCGATGCTGCCAGGACGACTAGATCATCATCTTGTTATTACCTCTCCTGAGCCCCCTGCAACTGTACCTCTCCTAAGCAACTGTTTTCTATATGTCTCAGTGTAGGTCAAATGTTAATCACTAGACTGGGTGTCAACGTGTAGGATTTAATGCTGGTTTTCCTTGTTTGTGTGTACCACATCAATGGGAAGAGAAGAATATTGTCACAGAAGGCTCTGAAGTCAAGTGGTTACCTGGAGAAGTATAGGCCTCTCCCAGCAAAAGGGAGGAAGCATTTGGAAACATATAAACCACCATACTCATTTAACATATTTGTTTTGAATGCATCCTATGTGTTAGGCAGTGTGCTAAGTGTTGGGGGTTGAATTGTGATCTAAAAAGACATAACTTCTACTTCACAAGCTCCTTTTTAGAGCAGTGAGTTTATATTAAACCAATGAATTTTGTAAGAGCTATATAACTGCAGTCATTTGTCATGTTAGAAGACAAAGAGAATTGTAGAGGGTATGGTTTTTGTTTTAAAATATTTGAAAAATTGTCACTTGGAAGCACTAAAGGATTATATATATAGGTCATTAAAGATGTAAAGAAGTAAAAATAGGTATGGAAAGTTCTGGGAAGTAAATTTGGCTCAGTATAAGAAGGAATTGGCAAACAATGCTAGAACTATAATGAGAGATATTTGGTGAGTTCCCTATCACTTTGAATGGTCATGCCTTCTTAGTAATAACCTATGGGATACTCAAGCTATGGATCAAATAACTGAAACAGGCATTTGACTTTATTTTATTTTATTAAATTTCAAATTAATATGAGGGTACAAGTTTTTAGGTTACATTGTTTTCAGTTATAACATGAGGTTCAATTTGTAGTAGAGCTCTTCGCCCGGAGTGGTGTGAAACAGCCTCTCAAGGTGCACATTAGGTGAGATCCCGCCAATTGTCTTTCCTCCTCCCACCTAATGCCCTCTCTATTTCCCCTCTCCTTTCTTAATGCTCCCCTCCCCCTCGCTAGACTGTATTTATGCTTCCTCATTCCCGTGGGCGTGTAGCTGTGTATATATTAGTTTCATTTTAGTACTGTGTACATTGAGTTTTTGTGTGTATATATTGGTTTCATATTAGTACTGAGTACATTGCATTTTTTTTTCCATTCTTGAGATATTTTACTAAGAAGAATGTGTTTCAGCTCCATCCAGATAAACGAAAGAGATGTCGTCTCCTTATTTTCTTACGGGTGAGTAATACTCCATGGTATACATATGCCACAGTTTGTTAATCCATTCATGAAATAGGCATTTTAAAACACCCTTTAAAACCTGAAGATTATATAAAAATGCACCACTTTTTAAGTGAATAAAATTTATTACAATCAATTTCTTCATTAAAAAATAATACAGCTGTGTAATAATTTAGAGTTTCTAGGTTAAAATTAAGCTATCAGACTTTCTTGCATTGAAACTAATGGAAGAAAATATATATTGTTTAAAAAAACATAGAATTTATTTTTTTATTTCACAGGCTTTTAATCATTTCTGTATGCATCAAATGAGGATATCTAAAATAGATTACTAAGGATAAATACTTTTTATTATATTATAATTATAATTATATTTATAGTTTTAAATGATGTCCATTAAACTTGCTAAATAAAACTATTCAAGTTCTTTCTTGCTGATGAGTGAGGATTCTGAGAATCAAGCAACTGATGGACTCCAATTTTGTGTAGTAGATATGCCCACACATGAACTTTTGATTGTGAAATTCAAGAATCAAACTCCACTTGATTCTATTGTGCAGACAGTCTTTAACGTGCCGAATGATGTGACCGTTTTGTGACACAAGGTAACTTCTGCTACTGATAACCTGAGACCTATAATGCTTCTTTAATTTGTGATCTATGGATTTAGGGGTTTATATTTTATTTTTAATTGACACATGATAAACACATATATTTATGAGTCTATTGATTTTGTTTTAATGGGACAGAGCACTCAAGATTGAGCAGAATAAGAACTCAGACTATTCGCAAATTCTTACCTACTTCATCCAGAACCGATTTGGTAATGGAATGCAATCATATCCCAGTGTGAATATGTGCATAATATAAAGGGTTAAGTATCCTAGTAACTTCCTTAGACCATAAAGTCACCACTAACATATGTATATTGACCAGTTTGTGGCCAAATTTGAGTGACTTAAATACTTGAAGAGACCATAGAAGTTCACAGAATATGCCAACTCTAAAGATTCAACTGGCTCTAATCATGGTACATTATTTTCATTCTGTGTAATGCTGATATTGGAGGCACATAGTACAAAAATTGAGTGCAAACATTCATTTTTGGAGCCTCATTTACTAGCTGATCAAGGACTGTTCTAAGCATTAACATTCAATGGAATCTCCATAGTTGGCCACCTCCTTAATTGGACCTAGTTTTCATAGACTGGACATGTACCACATGTAGGTCTCAGTACAGTAGACCTAGTTCTTTGTGTTGACTACCTCTGTATGTTGATCACCTTGTTACAACTCCTTGGGTGGTCCACTTACAGATTATTTTTTATTTTTTATTTTTACATATACATGTGTTAATTAGGTTTCCACTTTTTACCTTCACAGAATTTAAAAGACTTAAAATTTAATAACAATAATAATGTTTAAGATAAGGACTAGAAACAAAAACCACGTAAAAAATGAAAGAAGGTAAATACCTTCATATTTAGAAGGTATTTAGAAGGTATTTCTTAGTCTTTAGAATAAGAAAAGAAAACAGACAATTACTGCATCGAAATGTAAGTAAATACCTTCGTATTTAGAAGGTATTTAGAAGGCATTTCATATTCTTTAGAATAAGAAAGTAAAACAGACAATTACTGCATCAAAATGTTAAGCAATATTAGCAATAATAATGCCAAGAAAGTAACGTTCACATTGTCAAATAAGACATTATAGAGTGCTAGCTTCTGCACTGCTAAGAACACAGTAAGTGTAGCAGGCAGACAGCCCTCAGAATGGGAGAAAATATTTGCAGGTTACCCTTCAGACAAAGGTTTAATAACCAGAATCCACAGAGAACTCAAACGTATTAGCAACAAAAGGACAAGTGATCCCATCTCAGGGTGGGCAAAGGACTTGAAGAGAAACTTCTCTAAAGAAGACAGGTGCATGGCCTACAGACAC
>CAUYON010098230.1:0-17349 GCA_963573935.1 Arctocebus calabarensis | reverse complement strand
GCCTCCAAAGTAGCTGGGACTACAGGCACCCGCCACAACGCCCGGCTATTTTTGTTTGGGTTGCAGCCATCATTGTTGTTTGGCGGGCCCAGGCTGGATTCGAACCCGCCAGCTCAGGTTTACATGGCTGGCGCCTTAGCCCGCTGAGCCACAGGCGCTGAGCCAAGTGTATACACATTTTAAGAAAGAAAAAAAAAACTATTAAAATTGTAATACTCGGCTGGGCATTGTGGCTCATGAGGTGACTCAATCCTAGCACTCTGGGAGGCTGAGGCGGGTGGATCACTTGAGCTTACGAGTTTGAAACCAGTTTGGGGCAGAGTGAGACCCTGTCTCTACTAAAAATGAAAAAAAAAAAAAAAAAACTGAGGCAAGAGGACCTCTTGTGTAGAGGACGCCAAGAGCCACACAACTTCTAAGCAAGATGATTTGCAGCTGGGGGGCGGGCTCTCAGCCAATTCAGCCAAGGTGCTCCTTGCGAGAGAGAACCCAGCCCATGGTGAGCCTTGGGCACATAGTCTTTGTCTAATACTCCCGTCACCTGTCTTGTGCTGTCTCTATAAAAGGCTACTGCGGAGGTTGCTCGAGGCTACCCTGCAATCAAGGTTAGCCTGCCTCCTACAAGCTTGTACTTCTAATCCGCATCTCACCTGCTTCCTTTCTGCTGCAATTTAGACCAGGGCCATAGGGGCAATGACACTCTTGAGCTCAAAAGTTTGAGGTTCCTGTGAGCTATGAGGCCATAGCACTCTAACCAGTGCAACACAGCAAGATTCTGTCTTTAAAAAAAATTGTAATACTCAATATATACCAATAATGCTTGTTATCTTGTATGTTGTATCTTGTATCTGTCATAATTGCAGAAGTCAAATGTGACTTGCCTATTAACAATTTTAATACAGTTTTTTCCATTCTTAAATACTAGGTAAGCAGAGTCTTCTGGAAACTGTATGATATCTCTTCTTCTTTGGCTGCTGTATATGCTGACAGCTCTTTAAGATGGAATTTAAACTCCAATGAGGAAGAAGACAGGGTATGCAGATGTGCTGGGGTCGATGCGTCTTTCAGAGATGCCTAAGTCAATTTCCATTAATAGCCCTGTTCAGTCTTCCCTTAGGACCAGCCAAGGAAGAAAGTTTTAAACACACACTTAAAAAGTCAGAATACATAGATATGTAACAAATCAAAATCTAACTTTCACTGTATGAATGAAATCAAGTCTTAATAACTTGATTGACTTAACTACGGTTATAGCTAATGGTTACTAGCAGGGTAGGTTTAGAACCCAGATCTCTTAGCTGCTAATCTAAGAATTTCTCACAATGTCAAGTTGACCCAAATCTAGATATTAGAAACACGTCTTCATCTAGATATTAGAAACACACCTTCAAAGCCCATAAAACATGAAACAAAGTGAAAAAAGAGAGAAAGAGAAAAGGAAAAAGGGCCCGATACTAAACAAGTTTGACATCAAACACTAAGAAAAAATGTATGAACATTAGATGGAGTGGAATTGCAAGCCATATTGCCTTTTATAAAAAGTGAATTATGTCAACCACGTTAAATAGTTTAATTTTTTCCTTTTAATATTATTGCACAAAAGAATATAGGTCACTACTTATTTGGGCACTGAGACTTTTTAATATGAAATGATGTACATCATTTAAAATCTGACTTCAGCTGATTTGGGCAATACTTTTTAGCTATAGACAAAGAATAAGAATGAGTCTGTTGTGTCAAGGTACCTGGCTGAGTGTCGCACAAGTCTGAATAAGGTCATGTTTACGTTATTGGATGTTTTATTCCTTATCTAGACTAAAGGAGGATAAGAGCGAGAACATGAAGTCCACTGGTGACCTAAATTGGAAGGCATGGTGCAGGTTGAACGTGAATGCCAGGAAGAGGCACTGGTATTTCACTTCAAAAGCAAGGAAAGGGCACCTCAATTACCCCATTCCATTCCATTACACCTGGAATGGAAACAGGTTCCAGAAATCATAGACACAGAAAATGATAACGACTTAAGAAGAAGGAGAGGAGAAGGATACAACAGTTTACAAAGTGATACAAGGTTCTACTTTTGAATGGAGAAAAAATACCCCAAACAAAAAAGTACAACAATGTACTTATATACATTTATATAAGTCTTCCATTCAAAATCAGAATAGAAAGGTTTCTTATTATACTGGAGATATAACTATTCTGAGGGTTGGATTGGGACAGTGTTAAAGTAACCAAGTAAAGGGATGAATTACATATAAAAAGGATTGTGAGTACAATGTGAAGAACAGGTAGTATCCTTAAGATCCTGTTTAAATTGGAGGTTTTACAAAAGGGAGGTGGCTCAATCCTAGCACTCTGGGAGGCTGAGGCAGGTGGATAATATCTGCATATTCCTTTACAAAAGGAAGAAATTAAAAAGAGAGAGAGGAAAAAAGAGGAAATTGCTGTTTGCCCTCTGTTGTCTATTATGCTTTTCTTTCTTGCTCTATCCAGAAAAATAAAAACACAGAATTTTTTTCTTAGTGAAACCTTGTTAATTTGTAGGCCTAAAAAAGAGCAGCCAGGCCACAGCTACAATCCATGGCCAGCTGGTCAAGCAGAGACTCTATAACCTTGAGAGTACTCCTGACATCTTAGGGGACCAGAGCAAATGTGGCTCAGATTTTTTTATCCTCCCACAATTTTGGGTTTTATGGGGTTAATATTCTCTCAAAATGTATTTATGAGAGCATATAGCAATCTATTCCCCATTGTGCTTAAGAACGGTTTGATGAAATTTGGCACATGTGATTGCTATGAAATAAGGGGCTCTTTCAGAAATCATATGCCAGTGGGCAGGAGATGTGCCTTGCCTGCACTCTGGGATGGGCTAATTGAGGTGTCCTTCTCAGCAGATACCTCCATTTCATGGTAGAAGGAATCCATTGAAAATTGCAAGATATATCTAGATTAAAGGCTGACTTACCCACAACTATGAAAGGATGCAAATACACAGATTCTTACTAAGTCACAGGTAAGTAGGGGTTTAATTGTTCAGGAAGAGTAGAGTGGAAATCATAAGTAAAAAGGAACAAAACGGAAAGGGGAAAAAGATAGTTCTGCATCATTTTTAGCAAACAACCATGTGACCTTCAGTTTTAAGGGGGCGCTCAGCCTTATGAGGAAGTAGTCAGTATTCATCAGGCAGGGTTCCCGGGAGCTTAAAAGCAACAATTTTAGATGGTCTCCCAGGAGAAGAGTTAAGAATGACCTGGATATAGATTTCCCCCTCTTCTCTTCTAAAAGTGTGGCTATTTAAAAATCAGACATAGCACAGCCATCTGGACTGTTCTGCTCTCCCCTAACCAGCACATATGCTGCTTGTGATGATTTTCTTGGACCGGCAGGCTGTTTGGACAGAGGGCACTGTGTCAGCACTAATCTACCTCATCCAGGCAATCCTTAACCACATCCTCTTCTCTTGCCTGATCAGTTCTGTCTCTCTGAAAGACTTAACCTATAAAGAAACTCAGTGAAATGCCACAACTGTTAAGATTTATAGAATATCATATATGCCGTCAGAGCAATAGAAAGAACTCCAGTGTCCGGGAAGACGTAGGGGTGCCGTGGCAATCACAAGAATCCACTGAATGCATCAGTCATGATTGGAGGGTTGATTTTATATTCAAAGACATTCAAAGAAATTCTTATGGTTGAGAGAAACCTATTCTGATTTCACTAATGTTTGTGGAATTTATTTGTGGGTACCTGCTACATGAGCCAGGAACTATTTCATTTCAGTTCTATTTCATAAATATAAAGTATGTATCTGTCTTAGGTCATTTGGACTGTTATTCTTTTTTAAATACCATAGGCTGATTAATTTATAAACAACAGAAATTAATTGCTCACAGGTATGGAAGCTGGGAAGTCCAAGATCAGGGGGCTGCCAGATTTGTTGACTGGTGAGGTTCACTCTCTGCCTCAGAGCTGGGGCCTCCTCACCTAGTCTTCTCATGGCAGAAGGAGCCATCTCCCTCAAGGTTCCTTTCTTTGTGTTTTTTTGAGAAGGTCTCACTTTGTCACCCTTGGTAGGGTGCTATGTCATCACAGCTCACAGCAAACTCAAACTCTTGGGCTCAAGTGACTCTCTTGCCTCAGCCTCCTGAGTAGCTGGGACTACAGGTGCCTGCCCCAATGCCCAGCTATTTTTTTAGAAACGAGGTCTTGCTCTTGCTCAGGTTGGTCTTGAACCTGTGAGCTCAGGCACTCTACAGCCTCAGTCTCCCAGCATGCTGGGATTATAGGCATGAGCCACCACACCTGGCTCAATGCTCATTTTTGAGGGCACTAATCTCTTCATGAGGGAAAGGCCCACCTACTGCATTGGAGATTAGGTTCAGCTTAGAGTTTGGGGGGAACACAAACATTCAAACCACAACACGGTGTTTATGCTGGGAATGCAAAGATGAATGAAACAATAACCGCTTCCTTCAAAGGTTTGGTGGGACAAGAGAGTCATTAAATGGATAGTTATATTCAGTAACAACGTGGCCAGGACAATGAAAGAGGCAAGCAGGGAGGGCCAGAGAAGCACAGGGAGGCCTTAGGAAAAGTTTTCTGTAAGAAGTGACTTTTAAACAAATTTTGGAAGGAAGCAGCAGCAGTTTGAGCTGGGCCAGTGGCTGAGCAGCTGCTCCTGTGGACCAGAGAATAGAGCAGGACATGGGGAGTGGGCGGGGGAATAATTGCTGAAGAAGAGTCAGATCATGGCAGGCCTCACATGGGCATGTTAAAGACCCCTGATGGAATGTTTTACTTCTAGAAGAAAAATTCCATGGAGGAAAAAGTTTGGAAAACCTATCAACAAGACTTCTTTAATGTAGAGTCCCTTGAAAACTTAAATATGCTAATATGCATTATGAATCTCTAAACAGGAACATATTATACAGTTTCAGACCATGAAACATTCATCGAAGATGATCTTTTTGGGTTAGAGTTCTGAGAAGCACACTCTGGGAGGCAGTGTTCATTTGTGGTTCACTGAGGAACCATTAAGAGTTTTCAATAAATCAATGACATGGGCAGATTTGCATTAGAACACACTGGTAGCATTTCAGAACTCTCTGGCAGTCATGTAAGAGACAATTAATTGAGAGACTGGTTAGGAGACTATTGTTCCAAGTGGTCCAAGACTATTGTTCTAAGTGCAAAAGTGAAGGTCTGCACTTAAGTAGTAGAAGTAGGATAAGGATGATGGAAATGTTTAAGAGTTTAGATGAACTGAACTTGATGCTTGAATAGAGGAGTAAGGGCTAGAAAAACATGCGAAATTTCTAACATGGATAACCAGATGTATGGGGTGCCAACGATGTAGTAATTATAAGTGGAGGAGCAGATTTACAGAGACTTCTGTAAGTTATTTTAGTTATTTCTTTTCTTCTGCTGGGTTTGAGGTTGGAATGTTCTTCCTTTTCCAATTGCTTGAGATGTTCCATTAAGTTGTTGACTTCCTCTGTTTTCATTCTCTTGAGGAAGGCTTGCAGGAACTATAAATTTCCCTCTTAGGACCGCCTTTGCAGTAACCAGAGGTTCTGATAATTCGTGTCTTCATTATTGTTCTGTTCCAAAAAGTTGGTAATTTCCTTCTCAATTTCATCTTTGACCCAGCTATCTTTTAGAATAAGGTTATTTAGTTTTCATGACTTTGCATGAGTATGCACATACCTGTTATTGGTGAGTTTAACTTTTATTCTGTGATGATCTGAGAAAAATACAAGGAATAATTTCTATTCTTTTATATTTGCTGAGGTTAGACTTGTAACCTAATATGTGATCAATTTTGGAGGATGTTCCATGGGCTGATGAGAAGAATGTGTATTCAGTTTTGTTAGGATGAAATGTTCTGTAGATGTCTATTAAATTCAATTGTTGTATGGTGAAGTTTAAGTCCAAAATTCCTTTGCTTAGTTTCTTATTGGAGGATCTATCCAACGCTGTGAAAGGGGCATTAAAATCTTCAACTATTATGGTGCTGGAAGACATTAAATTGCTCATGTCTGTTAGGGTCTCCCTTATAAATTGAGGAAATTGAGGAGCATTTTGGTTAGGCACCTGAATGTTAATAATTGAAATCTCATCATGTTGAGTGTTTCCCTTAACAAATATGAAGTGACCATTCTTATCTTTCTTTACTTTTGTTAGTTTAAATCCTAATGTATCTGCAAATAAAATTGCCACCCCTGCTTTTTTCTGATTTCCATTTGCCTGGATTATAGATGTCCATCCCTTCACCCTGAGTCTATATTTATCTTTTAAGGTAAGATGAGATTCTTGTATGCAGCAGATATCTGGCCTGAGTTTTTATATCCAGTCAGCCAACCTGTGCCTCTTTAGTGGACAATTTAAGCCATTCATGTTGAGAGTATTGATAAGCCTGGTAGTATTTTGGGTGTCAAATTTTTTGAAAGAGCAGTGGATGTTTTTAATCCTTTTGCCACTGTGGAAGTGGGTTTTGATCAAAAATTTCTAAGTGAGTTTACTTTGATGGTAGAGCATTGTGGTGTTCATTATGGAGAATGGATCTGAGAATATCCTGGAGAGCTGGTTTAGTTATGGTTCTTTTAAAATTTTAATTTTTGGATGTTTTTAATGTATATAGTAGGTCCATAAAATATTAATCTAGTAGAACATATGTATAACAGTAATTTTTTTTTTTTTTTTTTTTTTTTTTTACTGTTGGGATATATGGCCACAGAGGCTAGGAAATCAGAAGTGTAAATGTTAGGAACACTTGTTTAGTCATTTAATAGACTACATTTGATTCTTACCTCTAACTCTTAAGCAAGTTACATAAACTCTCTAAGCTCAGTGTATTCTTCTGTAAAATGGTATTAATTATATAATACCTGCCTCATAGGGTTGCTTAAAGAATAAGTTGAATAATGGATATAACACACTTAGTGCATAATTTACACTAAAAAATATATGATATTGTATGACTGGTAAAGGTCATGTGAAGGAGGAATATGGAAGCCTTTGGGATAATAAAATCTAAACTCAAGGACTTTTTTCACTAATAGACACTGATTAGAGTTTTATTATGATCTGAGATACCTCAACCATCATGTATTACTCAAATAAGTCTGTCCACAATTTAAAGAAAATAGATCACAAAATCATTTTTTCTGGGACCAGCGAATGAATGAGCATAGGATGGCCTACGTTGTTTGCAGTGTTCATTTTTTCTCCATAAAAATACTTACTTGCTCAACATAGATAGAAATTAAGCACCTGAGTACATCACTTTAGGAATCCTAAAGGCAATAGGGTTCTTTTCTTATTTTTCAGATTTGAGGTTTGTTTTTTTAACATTATTATAAAATTCATCCCATTAGATAGAATTTTTAATTTTTGTAATGAGTTAAAATAAAATACTTGACAACCACTTGCCTACTCAAAAATTATTGTGCATTAAATTTTGTGTATATACACATATTCACATACATGTAAATAGCAAAAGCTCCTTAGTAATAAATATTGGAGTCCTGCAAATCATCCTGGAAGAACAGATCTATTGATAACTTGATCTAGAATTAGAGGATATAAATTTTTAAAAGTTAATGACAAAGTTAGCTTTTATTCTCAGGAACACGATCTTATTTCACAGGAACTGGAAGCCTTTATTAATCTGATACAGTAGAGCAGGGTTTTTCCTCCTTGAAGCATTTCTGAAGATCAAAATGCACTTTTGAATTTTGTGGATTTTTTTTGTTTTCTGTTTTTTGTTTTTTGAGTTTAGTCTGTGTTAACTCAATGCTCAATCATTTATTCATGTAAACCTCATAAAACTTCAATCATTTATTCATGTAAACCTCATAAAAAAGTATGAAAAGTAACAGTCAAAAATGGAGCCTGAATACTTATGACAATTGGCCTACCATCTGGCTATCATCTAACTCTGTTTGTGACTTCAGCAAAATTAGACCTTATATGTGTAGTAACATGTAATGAAAAATCAGATGCAAAGAGGAGTTCATGCTCAACATATTGTGCACTTACTATATAGAAGACATGACAGGCTCAGTGCCCGTAGTTCAGTGGGTAGGGCGCCAGGCCACATACACTGGGGCTGGTGGATTCAAACACAGCCAGGGCCTGCTAAACAACAATGACAACTACAACAACAACATAAAAATAGCTGGGCATTGTGGCAGGCACCCGTAGTCCCAGCCACCTGGGAGCCAGAGGCAAGAGAATCGCTTGAGCCCAAGACTTTGAGGTTGCTGTGAGCTGTGATGTCAAGGCACTCTATCCAGGGTGACAGCTTGAGGCTCTGTCCCAAGAAAAACAACAACAACAACAATAACAAAAGTCAAAATTCTGGGAGTGGAGTTTGGAGAGATAAAAAGTAATATACAGATGAAAAAGACATGATCTTTTCCAACTAACTTCCATTCCTGTGAGGGAGATAGAGCTTTATAAGGTAGGCGTGGAAAACTTAAAAAAAAAACAAAAAACCTGTGGTATATGAAAAAAAAGACTATAGTAGACCTACATGTTACACTTGGATTCAAAGTAAGGTTCTCTGACTCACTGGCCTAGACTAAGTTGCCAGAAAAAGATAGGACACTCAGTTTAATTTGAATTTTAGGTAAATAAATAATTTATTTGTATTATAAGTGTAACCTATTGCATGGGACAGACACTAAACATTTTTTAGTTTTTTAAATCTGAAATTCATAGTTAACAGTACTTCCTTTATTTTTCTTGACTAAATCTGGCAAACTTATCTTAGACAAGCGTGCTGGTTATTTATAGTTTTTCAAATCTATACACCCATTACTGCTTTACTCTGTGTCCCTCGAAGAGGCTGACTCCTGTGATATCTATTCCCTGGGTTTTTGCCAGTGGCTTCTTGTAGCATTCAGCCGGTGGAAGGCACTGGGAAGCGATGGAGGAGAGAGAGGCCAGAAGTTCTTCCTTGCCTCTCCCGTGCATCAGTGAAGTATCTCTGGAACCACAGCTCATGCCTGACAGTTCCGTCTACATGGCTGCGTCTCCCCTTGGACACTGGTTAACACGTCTTCCTCCTGTTGCAGCTTCTGCTTTGGAAATGGCAACAACTTTCCACTGCTGCTAATCTCCAGGTGCCTTGGCATCCCTTTTTGTTTTTCTAACATTGCCCATACTTCTGTAGGTAGTTTATTATAATCTTCACTTGAAGACTATAATAATAAATCTTCTGAGTTAAATTCTGTTTCTTCCCTGGACCCTAGTTGGTAAAGCAAGCCTTTTTTAAGTCCTTTGAGCCTCAATCTCTTTATTTGTAAAATAAGGGAAATGATACCTTCCGTACACATTTTGGGATGGATGGATATATGGATGTCATGGGGGTATCTGACATCTGAATTGATATTTAGCACACTATATCAATAATTCTTTCCACTTCTGGTGTGACTGAGTAATGCCTATTAAATCAAATCTTGTATAGTTAACAACCCTAACCTTCTGACAAAATATGAAAATCAGCTATCTGCAGGAGCTGGATAATGACACACAGCAGGCAGGTACTGAAGGAGCGTTAGTACTTTGAGAAAAGAAAAATACTTTAAGAAGAGAAACAGTGGGACCTATTTCCCACTTTTATAACTTTTAGACTGAAGGCAGACCCCAGACCGCACCAGCTGAGGAGGTTAAAAGTCCAATAGAGAGCTTGCAGCCCTCCTGGCTGGAGAAGGAGTTCAGGGCACATATAACCACTAGACATTGAGGAATCAGACCCAGACAGAATAGGTCCCAACTGGGGGAAGGTTCTCAACTGTATCTATAAACTCTTTTCGAATTTCCAGCTGACCCTGAATCCTACCTGTGCCAGAAGGCTGACTGCAACTAAAAGAATGGTACTGAGATTTAAGTCATTGCTTACTTCTGGCGAAAGAGAGTTTGCAGTATGTGTTCAGTCAAGCTAAGTATCTGTCGAAACAATCAACATTTTTCAGACAAATTTAACAATCCAGAGTCGCTACAAATACGTCATTTACAATGTCCCAAAATATAATCCGTGATCACTTCATGAAGAAATAGGAAACATGAATTTTAAAGAGAAAAGATAATTCTCAGAACATCACCTTCCAAAAAAATCTAAATGTTGGATTTTTAAGGATTTTTGTTGCATTTTATCATGCTTATTCCTGTTTTGAATGGAAAAAAAAAGAGACTTCATCTCTTCTTGAGACAAATTGGAAATGGTGCTTTACAAAAGAGCAAGGCGATGAGGGGAAATGTTACAGCTCGTTTTAGAGACAATCTGCTTCAGCCATATTGCATCTGTACCAGATTCCGTTAACTAGAGGGACCTCAGAAGGAAGGAAGGAAGTGCAGGTGGTCGGAGGATTCTAAGATAGAGTAATTAACTGCCTGAGTCAAAGCCATTCAGCCAGGTCAAGGCGCTGGACGTTGAGAGGCCCTCAACAGAGATTTCCAAATAGCCAATAAAAATATCCCATGGAAAAAAAAATGTCAAACCGCAAATTTTACAGTCTTAGAGAATACAGAGCCATTTATGATGACAACAGTCATGTGAAAACTTTCTCCTTCTTTTTACCTCTTCTGCTTCTCCCCGCACATCCTCTAATCCACTGTGGTTAACAAACTAGGGAAGATGATCAGAAAAAGAAAGGAGGGAGGGCTGCACTCATGCCCAGCTCGCCTGGTCTGGCTTCCGCAGGCCCACGCTGCCAGAGGTGGGAGGTTGTAACATTAAAGCAGTTTGGGAGTTTTGATTATGACCTATTATCACACACTAATAATCACTGCGCACAGTCTATCTGTGGCCTGACACAATCACAGGTCTTTACCTGAGGATGGCTGGAGAACTTATGAGCTCTGCCTGAATTGTAATCCCAGGGAAGGAAGATGACATGGAAGAACTTTAAAAAAGTCAAAGGAAACACAAATAAGTTACTTAAAATGCCAATGATGTACTTAACCCCATGCGAGATGTGCTGATGACAGTTAAAGGATCATTTTCAGAGTAGAAATGTCGGTGTGGCTGGATCCTTGGCATCACGTGACATGAGGAGCACGTTTCACCCCTCACCAGGTGCAGAGTCTCAGACCAGTCGCTGAGTCCCTCTGTGCCTCATACTTTTCATTTGTAAGTGAAATAAATAATACCTGCTTTCTTAGGTGGTTGTGGGAATTAGATAAAATCTAGATTAAGTGCTTCACATAGTGTCTGGCAAATAATAGCTCTTCACAAGTCATAGTTACCATCATCATCACATCTGCCCTGAATTGTTTTACTGAATTTTTTTTGCTAGAATTGTCCTATTTTTCATTTCCCTCATCTTAGTACACACTCACCAGTGGGCTTTAAATAATAATTTTGAGGCTTCCAGCTCTGAAGCTTTCACACTGGGGGACAGCAGGCCCTCTGTGAGAAACTCTGAGCAGCAGCTTTGTCAGGCCCTGACTGGCATTTGGAGAGCTCTGCTGTCCCTGGAGACAATAGCAGCCTGCCTGCCGATGTTCTCAGGACCCTGGTGCCTGTGGAGCAGCTTGTAGCTTGCTGGGCAGAGATTCTGCCCTCTGACCCCAACTGCCTCCCACCTGCCTGGCCTAAACCTGCCCTATGAGTGGAATCTGCCAGCCATTTGCAAGGCCAGGCTTCTTTGCTTCCAGCGCCACCCCAGTCCTGCCTGGGAGATCACATGCCAGGGAGCAGCAGGCTCTGACCAGAGAGGCCTTTGGCGACTGCTTAGGTCCCAGGTAGGGCTGGAGAGCAACAACCTCTGCACACCTGACTGGCATCCACGGGACCTCTGCCCCTGAGAAATTGCTGCTGCGTGCTCATCCCAAATCTGCCCTCCAGGCCCCAGCTGCCTCCTGCCTGCTTGGCCCTCCCCCAGCCCTCCAGGTTGGGTTGGCTGCCATATGCACGGCCCCTCTTCTGGTTCAGAGCCTTGCTCAGAGGCTCTGCTTCGGGCTCCTCTCCAGTCTCCACGAGGAGGCTCTGGCACTGGAGAGCATCTGGCTCAAACTGAGAGACTTGGGGTGACCATTTTGGCAGGCCCTGAGTGGAGTGGGGAGAACACTGCAGTACCCCCTCCTCTTGGCCCTGACCCTGCCCTCCAAATCAGACCAGCTGGCCATTGGCCATCAGCACAGCCTGCTTTTTGCCTGAGAGACCCTGATCACAGGTTCTGCTGGCAGCTCCTCTTGAGTCTCAGCTCTGAGGCTTTCACTCCGGAGCCTGAGGCTGTGCCTCCAGAACTCCTCCAGGCCTAAGATACCATACCCAAGTTTCCAGCACTGCATCTGGACCCCAAAATCCCACTAGAGAGCCTTCATCACCAAAGCAGGACAGGAAGAGCTTCCCTAAAGTTCAGTTCCCCTCAGGGTCCCCTTGGCCTTTAGCCACAACCCGGGAACTCAGACAACCTTATCTGGCTGCTGCAGTTACCTCTGTGGGGAGACTGTGGGTAGCACAATCTTCACAACACCAGCTTCAGTGAAGAGTATCATCCAAGTCTCAACTCAAAGCTTCTACAATGATCTGGAGAGTTCCCAGCAAGCATCAGGAGTCCTACAAACCTAATAACACATAATTGAGGAGAGAGGTTTCAGATGAGAAGAAACCAGCACAAGGCCCCTGGCAACATGAAAAATCAAAACAGATCAATGCCCCCAAGAGATAACAATAGAGCTATAGCAGTGAACTCTAATTACAAGGAAATTGTTAAAATGATAGAAATGAAATTCAGAATATGGATGGCAAATAAGATAAATGGAATTGGAGAGAAAGTTATAAACTGACAAAAAGAAGCCCCCAAATATTTCGGAAAATTAATTAAAAAGTCATCAAAGAGCTTGGCAAAATTAGAAAGGATGTAATAGACCTTAAAGATATAAAAAACTCATCAAGGTAACAGGAGATTTTTCAGTGGAAACTTTATAAGCCAAATGGGAATGGACTTGTATGTTCAATCCTTTTAAAACAACTTTTAGCCTAGAATTTTGTGTCCTGCAAAATTAAGTTTCACATTTGATGAAGAAGTTAAGTCTTTTTCAGAGAACCAAATACTGAGGGAATTTGCCAACTCCAGACAAGTAAGTACTCAGGCAGGCACTATACATGGATGACCATGATAGATGCACACCAGTGTAAACCCCCCCCAAAGCTAAAGGTCAGAGCCTAGTCACCGTGATTACTCAACAGATAAAGCAAAGCAGTAAAGTTCTACTAAACAGAAAGAACAGAGACCTATCCCACTTATCAATTCTTTCAATACATGTAAATGCTTGAACTCCCCATCCAACAAACATAGGCTGGATGAATGGATACAAAAATACAAGCCAAGTGTCAGTTGTCTTCAGGAAAAACATCTAACCCATATGACTCAAGGTGAAAGGATGGGAAACAATATTCAATGCAAAGGGAAACCAAAAGAAAGCTGGTGGAGCCATTCTCATATCAGATAACATAGACTTCAAACCAACAAAGGTAAAGAAAGACAAAGATAGGTCATTATGTAATGATAAAGGGAACAATTCAACAAGAAGACATAACAACCCTAAATGTTTATGCTCCTAACACTGGTATGCCCAGATTTATAAGGAAAATGCTACTTGATCTATATAGAATGTTATACAACAGCACCATAATATCTAGGGACTTCAGTACCCCTCTGACAGAACAGGGCAGATCCTTCAAGCAGAAAATAAAAAAAGAAACAATGGACTTAAACAGAAATCCATAACAAATGAGACTCACACACATTTTTAGAACATTGTACCCCAAATCCTCTGAATGTACCTTCTTCTCATTAACTCATGAAACATTTTCTAAGATTGATCACATTGTAGGCCACAGAACACATAAACAAATTTAAAAAGATAGAAATTATACCATGCATCTTCTCAGACCATAGTGGAATAAAATTGGAAATCGGAAACACTCTTTTCTACACAAAGTCGTGGAAACCAAACATCTTATTGCTGAATGATACTCAGGTAAAGGAAGAAATTAAGATGGAAATCAAAAGATTCTTTGAACTTAATGATAAAGGAGGACACAAGTTATCCCAAACTGTGGGATATAGCAACAGCAGTCCTGAGAGGAAAATTCATAACTATAAATGTCTACATATAAAACACAGAAATATCACATATCACCAATTTAATGAATCATTTCAAGGAACTGGAAAAGGAAGAGGAAACCAATCCCAAACCCAGCAGAAGAAAGAAGAAAAAAAATAATCAAGATCAAAGTAGAACTAAATGAAGTTAATAACAAAAGAATTAGATAGAAGATTAATGAAATGAAAACTTGGTTCTTAAAAAGATGGGCTACTCTACATTTACCAGAAGCAGAAAAAAAGGACTCCAATAAATTGAGTTAGGAATGAAAAATAACTCACAATCAATACTACAGGAATACAAAATATCATCTCTGAATATTATAAAAATCTCTATGCAAATAAACTTGAAAGCATGGAGGTAATGTACAGATCATTAGAAAAACACTATCTCCCTAGGCTCAATCAGGAAGAAAGAGAATTCTCAAACAGACCAATATCAAGTACCAAAATTGAAACATCAATTAAAAAATCATCCCACAAAAAAAGTTCCGTACCAGATAGTTTCATACCATTTTACCAGATCTACAAAGAAGAACTGGCACCTATCCTGAAGTAATTATTCCATAAAAGAGAAAACAATTCCCCCCAACATGTTTTATGAAGCCCCAGTATCACCTTAATATCAAAACCAGGAAAGGACTCAACCAAAAAAAGAAAGAAAGATAACTACAGACCAATATCCCTTATGAATGTAGACACAAAAATTCTCAATAAAATCTTACCAGACTAAATTCAGCTACACATTAAAAAAAATTAAAAAAATTCACCATGAACAAGTGAGTTTCATCCCAGAGATGCAAGAATGGTTTCACATATGCAAATCTATAATTGTGATTCTCCACATAAATAGAAGTAAAAATAAAGACCATATGATTCTCTCAATAGATGCAGAAAAAGCATTTGAGAAAATTCAGCACTCTTTTATGATACGAACAGTTAGCAAGATAGGCATAGATAGGACTTACCTCAAAATTATAAAAGCCTTATACAACAACCACAGGCAACATCATACTGAATGGGGAAAAATTGAAAGCATTCCTGCTCAGAACTGGAAACAGGCAAGGATACCCACCATCACCACTTCTCTTCACATGGTACTGGAAGTCCTAACCAGAGTAATCCGACAAGAGAAGGAAAACAGGGGAAAAAGGGGATCAAACTTTGCTCTCTGGTGGTGATATGATTTTATATCTAGAAAACCTCAAAGATTCTGCCAAGAGGCTCCTGGAATTGATAAATTCAGCACAGTCTTGGGTTACAAAATCAATGAACACAAATCAGTAGCTTTCTTATATGCCAACAACAGTCAGGCTGAGAACCAAATTAAAGACTCAATACCCTTCACAATAGCAATAAGGAAAACAAAATATTTAGGAATAGATTTAACTAGGGAAATGAAAGACCTATTGAGGGAGAACTACAAAACAATGAAGAAAGAAATAGCAGATGACATAAACTGGTGGAAAAATATCATAGTCATGGATTGGCAGAATCAACATTGTTAAATGTCTACACTACCCACAGTGGGATCTACAGATTCGATCCAATCTCCAATAAAACACCAAAATCAATTTTTTGTAGATATAGAAAAAACAATTTTATGCTTTGTATGGAACAAGCAAAACCAACTTTAATCAAAAAGAACAAATATAAAACATCAATTTATTAGACTTTGAGTTATACTACAAAGCTATAATAACAAAAACAGTGTGGTACTAGCACAAGAACAGAGACATTTACCAATGAATCAGAATAGAGAACCCAGATATAAAACTATCCTCATATTGCCATCTGATATTTGACAAAGCAGACAAAACAATGTACTGGGGGAAAGAATCCCTATTCAACAAATGATTCTGGGAAAAATCAAATAGTCACATGTAGAAGACTGAAACAGTATCTATATCTTTCACTACTCACAAATTAACTCACAATGGATAACAGAACTAAACTTAAGACATAAAAGTATAAGAATTTGAAAATGTTGTAAAAATACTTCTGTACATCAGCCTAGGCAAAGAATTTATGATAAAGACTCTAAAAGCAATCACAGAAACAAAAATAAATAAATGGGAGATTCTAGTGCTGTGACATCCCAAGGACTTTGCGCCCACAGCTCAGGAGCTCAGGAGCTTGGGCTCCACCATTCAGCGCTCGCCCTCACGCGCGCCCTCCCAGGTGGCTTTCCTCCCCGCCCCCAGCCGGGCACCCCGTGCTCCCTCCGCCTCCAGGCCCCCAGAGCCGCAGAGCCTGGCCCGGGGTGGGGGAGCGCAGCTGAAGGCGTCTGCTCCATCCCCTCCCACTCCAATGGCCCCTTCCTCTCCCGGCTGCTGGCATTTTCTGCCATGCTGGCTCTCCTGGCCTGTCAAAGTCCCTCCCAACATTTTCTCTGCTGAGCGAGCCCAGCTAGGGCAGAGTTGGGGGCAGGTTGCTGCGCTCCTCCGGGCTCAGCTGCCTCTTCTGCCAGCTCAGGTCCTCTGGGAGCAGTAGACACAAAGTGGCCACTGGCAAGCACTGCCTTCCCACCTCAGCAAACTCCCCTGGCCTTCTCAACCCGGCTCCCCTAAACGGGACAAGCCAGTGCTTAGGTTTTCCTCCTTTTCCCCAGTGTGGCTCTGCACCAACTCTCACGCCGGGATCGCAGTGGAAAACTCCCTCCCCTTTCGCCTCCACCGGCTCCTTGCCTCCACCAGCTCCTTCCCTCTGCTCCTTCCCTCCGCCCCTCCTCTGCCAGCTGCTGGAATCAATTCTGTGGGGAATCATGGCTCTGCAGCCGTGAAGGAAACCATTCCACACAAGGCTCCAGGGGCACCACGCGGGCGAGGGCCATGTAAGCAGGGAGGGGGAAGATGGCCAACTGGAAGCAGCTTCTGATAGAGGCTCCTGTCCAAAAGGAAAGATAACCCCCAGAAATTGCCCAGTTGAGCTGAAGACTGGGAGCCCAGCTGAGAGAGAGAGAGAGAGAAGTGATAACTGCAGGTTACCCATGAGGCAAGCTGCAACTTCCAGAAACCAAGCTTCAGGCATAAAAACTGAACTAAAGTTTTCTGCCATTCTGAACTTCCAGGACTCCCTTCCCCCCTTACCTGATGCACCAGAAGCCTGACCTCTGCTGAAACTGAGGGAGGAGGACTTGAGCAGCACCCAACCTCCCTATCTGCTGAACCAGGTGGCCCGCCAGGTAAGAGACTCTGGGCCTGACTGAGCCCCCACCAGCCCCCAC
>CAUYON010098229.1:0-20254 GCA_963573935.1 Arctocebus calabarensis | reverse complement strand
GGGAAAAGGGAAAGGGAGGGGAGGGGAGGGGGGAGGATGGGTGGAGGGAGGGCAATTAGTGGGAAAACACCTACGGTGCATCTTAGCAGGGTACTGGTGAAACTTATTAAAGGTAGAGTATCAATGTCTTCATATAGTGATTAAGAAAATGCCATGAAGGCTATCTCTAACAGTACGATCAAAATATTTCTGATTGTATATGAAGTAAGTATATTGTACCCCATGATTTCACCAATGTATATAATTATGATTTAATAAAATTATTTAAAAAAAGAAAAACTCATTCCCTACTCTCCCAGCAAATCAACTTTGTGTCTTCTCATTACTGCTCCTTTGCTTTTTCTTCCCCACTTTTTTGCCTGATGCCACTTAATTTTAGGTGTCCATTCTGGACTCTCAGGACTGAATGAAATCTCAAACCCAACCAGTGCTTTAATTTTCTCTGCAATAACCCTGACAATGTTACTATGTGGCTTTGGCATCATTAACTCTATTGAAAGGGAATCTGGAGCTGCTTGTTGCATTTTAGAAACTACTAATTCTTAGAATGATCTGTTCCATCACAAATCAAACTATCTGCCTTTATAACTTGCACTCTTGGCTATACTTGTGCTTATTAAAATATACTTTTGGCAATTGTGCTCCCCTTCCACATGACAGGTTTTGCTAAATTCCAACTCACCAGTACTTAGCTTTGAATATGGTGTAATGTATCCAGGATGAATGTATTCCCTCAGTGTGAAGAAAATTGAAATTGAAAATCTCAATGACCATTCCTGGGATAATACCTTTACAGCCATGCCCTCATCTAGATAAAAACTTTAAAATTATTCAGAAAAATAACCTATTTCTGGAATGAATCAGCTAAATGCCTGGGGAAATTTGTCTTTTATGTGGATTTGTTTGTTGCAGCAGTGGTTCTCAAACCAAGGTGATTCTCCTCTGCCCTGTCTATAGGAATTTGACAAGGTCATGGTTGTCACACTTGAAAGCGGGATATTATTGCCATTTAGTGGATGGACGCCTAAGATACCACCAAACACCCTCAAGTGCACACAGAAGCTTCCTCCCATCCCCACAGAAAAGGATTATTGTCCAAATGTCCATTGCCGAGATCAAGAAAACTTTGAGACACTTCAAAGTAATCAACACACAAAGTCTGTGTGCAGTGATTGCTTCATTCACTTTATCTTTTGTGCTTGCTTTCAAAACATCTGTAATTTTCACACTCTATGTCACATTTCACCTGGGAATTACTTATATGTTTTTAAAAGATAGAACCAACATTGACAATGACATTAATAATTTATCTTTGTGAGAATGCTTAAAATGCTGACTCTTTGGACATCTTTGAATATTTCTGCCCATATATAGAATCTATGTGTCCTGAGAGAATTAATTCTTCTCTCCCTCTAAAATATTAATAAAGCAAGTGTCAGGGGATGATGGTCTTGCTTTAAGATAAGATATTTAAAATCAGCCTTCTATATACACTCTAACTCTACTTGAACAAAATAAACATTAATGTAAATATGTTCAAAATACCATGTATTTTGTATATTAACCAAAGGTAAAGTAAAAAGTAATTTGTAAACATTATTATTCTTTTGGGTTTTACAATCATTCATGTATTTCATATGTGCCATGCACTGGGTCAGATGCTAGTGATGCAGAGACAGAGAAATTTGATCCCTGACCTTGACAAATACAACTCATTTTCTCAGAGCTCGCAACCTTCTAATTTTAGTAAAGAAATGAAAGAATCAGAAGATCAGTTCTTCATTCTCTTGCTGCCAAGCCTTATAACACCAGACCCATGTGCACTGCTCCTCTGCTCCTCCTACTGGCCATATTCTACAGAGCCAACTTCTCTGCCATTGGTCCCTGCCTACTCCAGGACTTCCCTCACGCAGGTATCTCCCCCCTCTGCCTTACCACAGCATCATCCTCCCTCCTTTGTATCATGTGCATCATCGTAAGGGCATGCTGGAACATCTACCACAACTAGCCCCAGTCCCATCTCCGCCTCCCCCCCTTCCATGTTCCCTTCATCCTCTTACTTCAAACTCCCAACATCATATGGCACACTTCATCACCCCTTTTTGCCTTAAATATTTTTTGTAACTTGGAAATTTGATATATCATATTCTCCTGATTTGCTTTTTCACCCGCTGGGCTGCTCCCTCTCGGTATCCTTTGCCAGATCCTCTTTATCTCCCCAAACTTGAAATTCTACCGTGGGCTTTCCTCAGGGGATCCCATTTGCCCCAATAGTCTTCAGAAACACATTCTGTGTGCTGATAACTCATAGATCTCCAGCACGATCCTCTCTTTTGAATCTTTCTACCTGTGTCAGGATATCTAATGGGCATTTGAATGTAGAAAATCTGAAAACGAACTCTTGACTCTCTCCGCTACCCGTTAGCATAGACATCCTTCCCCTATGAGTCCCCACCACAGTAGTTATCAGTGCAAAATATCTAGTTCCTTAGGTAAAAGTCTTAAAGTCACCCTTTATCCCTCTCTATTAATTCTAATCCATCACATAAATGCTGTTAGATCTACATTCAAATATTACTCAGCATGTCATCTCTTCTTTTGTACCAATCTGATCCACACCATCACCATCTCTCTCCTGGATGCACCATGGTTCCCCAAGAACTCTGCTTCTGCTGCAGTCAATTGACAGTCAGTTCTCCCCACAGGAGCGAGAGGGAATCTTTTAAAATAGAAATTACAGACTCAACACCTGTGCTCAGTGGTTAGGGCACTGGCCTCATGCACTAGGGCTGATAGGTTCGAACCCAGCCTGGGCCTGCTAAACAATATTGACAACAACAGCAACAAAATAGCTGGGCACTGTGGCAAGCGTCTATAGTCCCAGCTACTTGGGAGGCTGAGGTAAGAGAATCATTTAAGCCCAATAGTTTGAGGTTGCTGTGAGCTGTGATACCATAGCATTCTAGCAAGGGTGACATGAAGACTCTGTCAAAAAAAAAAATAGAAATTATGCTGTATTGCTGTTCTCTTGATGCCCTGAGGTAGTTCTTCAACACTCAGAATAATATCCTCAGTCCTATCACACTGCTTGATCTGACACTGATTATCACCCTACTCCCATTTCATCATTTTTCCTCTTGTTCACGACACTTTGTTGGCCCTTTACAAGTCTCAAATGTTCTCCTACCTCAGTATCTTTATAGTCACTGTAACTACTTCTTGAAACATTCTTCCTTCAGATAGTCAGCTGTCTCATCCTCTCAATTCTTTCATGTCTATGCCCAAAAATTATTTTGTCAGACACAATCCCCCCTGCTAAAAGCACATATGCTTTATTCCCATAATTCTATAATTTTCTTCTTAGCATTTATTGCTATTTGATATTATAACTTACTTGTCTTGTGTATTTCTTATTTACCTAACTGTCATAACAAACTCCATCACCATGGGGGTTTGTTCTTATTTATAATCCTAGTGCTGGGAACTGTTGGTGGAATACCGCAGGTACTCAATAAATATTTGCTGGAATACTAAATAAACTGGTTTCCACATTTAGCCTGACATCACATAGAATATGTACTCTTAATTTTCATAAACATTTTTCATTTCACCTATATACTGCCCTTGTACTTTTGGAAAGCAACATACATTTTTTAAAACAGTTAACTGGGAAAAAGTCTTCATAAATAATAACCTTTAATCTTTGGGCATATCTTACCTTGAGATAAAATCAGACACTCTATAAGACAGGGAATATAATACCACGGCACATCAATTAAGTACAAATGAATAATAAAATAATTACCAATATAAAAAAATATTTACAAGAGTTTACACATGTATACTTTTCAACTAAAATAGAATGACCTTTAGAGGTTGTCTCAGAGATGGGAAAAATTTGAACTCTTTAAAAAGAATTGCAGTCTATTTAATGGCTTTAAACAATGTGTTGATAGAAGAAGCAATATCTCTGTCTTGTCTAAATTAGGTTTTGATACATTCCCTGACATCTAGCATTTGAAGTTCAGCAAGTTGACAACACCAGAAGTGCACTCTGTCAATAGCAAATAGAAACATATTTGACAATCATCCCAAAGACTGTGCAACCAAAAAGAAAATCGGAATAGAGTTTGCAAGTTATAGCACACAAAAGCTACAGAGACTCATGTTCCTACTGTTCCTAAATGGACTTAGATACATTGTTAACCTCCTGGAAGCACTAAAAATGTGGAGCAAAGAGTTCTTTCCCTCACCCTTGTTAAGAAAAAAATTCTAACATCTCTTATTTGGTGTTAAAAAGTTTTATTTTTTTCAGACAGAGTTTCATTCTGTTGCCCTAGGCTAAAACATAGTGGGGTCAGCTTACCTTATAGCAACCTTACACTCCAAGGCTCAAGTGATCCTCCTGCCTCAGTCTCCTAAGTAGCTGGGACTACAGGCCTCTGCAAATGCATAGCTAGTTTTTTTTATTTTTAGTAGAGACAAGGTCTCACTCTTGCTCAGGCTGGTCTCAAACTCCAGAGTTCAAACAATCTTCACCTTGGCCTCCCAGAGTATTGAGATTACAGGCCTGAGCCACTGTGCCTGGCCCAGTAAAGAGTTAATTTGATGTTTTCTAATATGATATTGAAGCATTGGATTTGGAGAAAAGAGGCCCGACTTCTAGTCTTTTCTCATTCATTAAATATTTGTATGACCTTGAGTCTCAATTTCTTCATTTTTCTCATTAACTAATAAAAGAGGAGTTAGACAAAGTAATTCTAGTTGGTGTCTTCTACCTGGGACAAATTTGCAATGTAAGTCACAAAACCACTTACTGGAAGTGCTGAGCTCTGAATTTGTATTCCTCAGGATAGGTGACGTTATGTTGGGATAACAAACAACCTCTATGTCCCAATGACTTAAAGCAGTAAAAATCTATTTCTGATTTATGTTACATGTCACAGGCATAGGATGGTCCTGCTGATAATTCAGAGAACTGGTTAATGGAGGGCCTCATCTTGACACATGTTTCTACAATCACTGAGGCAGAAAGAAAGGAACATGGCACTTAAAGCTTCTGACCAGAAATAACATGCATCACTTCTTCTCACATTTCATTGATCAAAGTCACATGGATACACTTCAAATGGAGTGGGGAAATACATCCCTCTGTGGGCACGGAAGGAGAGCAGCCTCAAAGACTACCAGAGAAACCAACTCATGTTGAGAGACTGTGCTGCTTACCTGTGTATCAGAGGCAAGTTTACCGGTTGTTCCTGGAGTTTGTCACATCCTCACTGCCTATCTATCACTCGAAGACTCTAAGAAGTTTACTAGGGAAAAACAGAGGGAAAAAAGACTGACATAAACATATTTTACTGAAGGGAAGGATGTATTTTGTGTCTTCTACTTGGACAAATGATATAAAATATATTCATGACATAAAACTATGCGTATAACACGACCATATAATGTATTACTATTTTTAATTGAGTTCATTTTTTAGAAGAGAATGTAACCTTATAGACAATCATGTCATGAGCAAAATTACTAGTTTTTAATTTTGCTATCACAGCTAACTAAATCACAGAAAAAATTAAAAACATCAAAGTGACAAAATGCAGCAGGTTTTATTAATTTTTTAAACATAATTATTAAGTAAGGATAATACACATACATTTTACAGAACATTCAAAAGCACAAAATATCGGTAGTGAAAAGCACATTATCCCATCTGCTCTACCTTAGTCATCTGTCTTCTATACATCACAAACATCACTGTTTTTAGTATGTTGTCTTTATAATTTATGATGATTTTTCTCTCACAGATTTGGTTGTGTATAGCTGAATTTATCAATATTTCATAGGTTCTCTTTTGTTTTGTTTTGTCATTCTTAAAATTGTATTTTGAATATAAAAATCATAAAAAGTAAAATAAAATCCCATGTTATTCCAATACTTTTAAAATTTAATTTCCATTAATATATATGAAGCATTAAAAATTATTTTGATGAAAGATGTGATAACTTAATAGTAGCTTGTTTTCTTATAATTTTGTATACAATTTCCTCAATATTAATTATAGAAAAATGCATTTATTTCCACAAATGAGTAATGCCATTTTTGTTGTATCCTAAAATGTTGTGTGTGCTTAGATCTATTTTTGAATTTGCAAATATGTCTTATGAACAATATTTCAAATGTAGCATTTACTATAGCATGATGCATTTTCAAACATTTTAAACATCTTTTTACTAAAACAAGTCATATAAAAGGAAAAACTCCCAGAATAGCAGAATAAAGATCTCTAAAGAAGCTACACTTTCATAAAGTCAATGAGAATAATAGAAAAAATCCCAAAATAAACTTTTTCAAAGCTGAAAATTAATTGTTTACAAAACTCCAAGGATCACTTATTTAAGAAAAGTGGCTGAATCTTTTCAAGACCAGTGAAGTTTTTTGTGTTCACTTGCCCTGCTTACATTTTCTCTTTCAACATTTGTTGTAACGTTGTAAACCAACAGCCTTGGATTCTGCTGTGAAGACCATTAGCCTCATAGCTACTGAGTAGGGAAGAATGAATTTGGGTGCTCATAGAAGCCCATGTACAAATAATTATTGTTAGTTGACATCTCTGGCAGTTCACTGGAAACGACCTCTAGGACTCATCTTTATTTGACATAAATCAAAACTCGCTCTGTGGGAACAGCCCTTTCTTCAAGGGTATTTGTGTGTCAAAATCAAGGGTCTACAGTTCAAGGTTTCAGCTGTCTGAGGCAATGATAACAGCTGTAGGAAACAAGAGGTTGACCATCAAAACACAAAAGAAAAAGCTAGTAATGAGGTGTTTTCTTTTTTCTTTTTTTAATTAAATCATAGTTATGTACATAAATGCAAACATGAGGTACAATGTGCTGGTTTTATATACCATTGGAAATATTTTCACCGAACTGGATTACATAGCTTTCATGGCATTGTCTTCATTATTGTGTGCAGACATTTATATTCTATATTTAGTAAGTTTTACCTGTACCCTTCTAAGATGCACCATAAGTGTGGACCCACCAATTACTCTCCCAAATGCCCATTCTCCCCCCTCCCCTCCCCTCTCTTGCCTCTCCCCCCATGTTCTTGTGTTGTAATCGGGTTATAGCTTTTTCATATGAAAGCTATAAATTAGTTTCATAGTAGGACTGAGTTTCTTAAAAACTCTGACATACTCCTGAAATAGAAGGCACGAAGAAGTGCAGGGCTGAAAATATTTGGCAAATATTTGGCAAAGACTGGGAGAGTTGTAAATTCAATACATTTAAGGAAATCTCTGTCCAATCAGCTGACCACTAGACTAACTGAACAAAGAGTTCGGTACACATAAAGAGTATGGACTTTACAAAATTAGGTTAGAGAATTCACCACACAAACTGCAAAACAATAAACCCTAGTGAAGAGATCTGATTTAGAGTTTGCACTAATATTATTTAAGATGTTGGGGAGTTTTCAACAAAAAAAACTCAAGACATACAATGAAATAGTCAAATGTAGCCAACTCACAAGAAAATAAGTTAATAGAAACTATCCCTATGGAAGTCCAGATGTTGAATTTAATATGCAAAGAGTTTAAATATAAATATATTCAAAGAACTGAAGAAAATATGAAAAAAATGTTCACCAGATATAAAATAACAATAAAGAGACATTTTCTTAAAATAAAAAAAAGAACCAAATAGAAATTCTTAAGGCAAAAGGAATAATAACTGGAATAAGAAATGAACTACAGAGCAAGGAGGGGCAAGATGGTAGATAGAAGCAGCCTTCACGTGCTTCTCTCAAGGAGAGGATTGAAAGTTGCAAGTGGATATTAATCTACAGATGGGCCTTCTTGGAAAGAGTGTTGGAAATCAACAAAAAAACAAACAAGGGATATGCAGAGTGAGGAGAAGAACTTCTATGTGATTAGAACTTCTATGTGATATGGAGGAGGTATCCACACATGAAGAAGGACAGAAAGAGAGAATCCTGGGACTCCATGCTCTCACACGGGCAGTGTGACCCAGGCTGTTAGGGGCTCCTACCTCCACTGAAGACTCAGGACTGATCAGGGAGCTTCTTGGGGTTGGGGCAGCAACATTAAACCTTCTGAGCTCTCAAGTCCAGGGTACCAGGTGTAGGCAGGGCTTGGCTTTATTGCAGCCACCTCCCCATCACCTCCACTAGGCAAGGAAAGGATCAAGTTGAATAGATGCTCTCCTATGTCATACCCCATGACTGGAAGCCAAGCACCCCTTACATAAAACAGGGGATTTGAGCAGAAAGGGTATGATAGATGCCACATCAGAAGCCTCATTGTGATTTTCTCCACAGGACCTCAGCAAAGGGAAATGCCTGGTTGTTTAACAAACCTAGCCCTGCATCCCCATCCTTGCAACCCTCATGCTACCAAGTATACTCACATGGCTGTACCTTCATAGTTCCTGCACTGCTGCCTCTGCCATGGCTCTATGTATAAGGCTCCAGCACTTCCCTGGGCCCCAAGGTTCCACTCCCAAGGCCCTGATGCTGCCAACAAGTCCATATCTCTGCCTTCAGGCTGCAACAATCCCCTGGGACCCCAAGGTTCCCCCCTGAGGCTTCACCACTGCCATCAGGCCCCAAAGCCTTGCCCACAAATGCCTGGTAGTACCACCAGGGTCCCCAGACCAGGCCCCAAAGATGTCTATGGCCCTGCCTCCTCAGGCTCCTGTTGGTAGCCTGGTGAGAATTGCCTCCATAGTCTAGCACTTCACCAATGACTGCTAGCCTTGAGCCACAGTGGCACCTAGACCTGTTTAAAGTGAATACCTGAAGTCAGAATACCCATGATCCACTAGTTAGATAGCCTCACCCAGCTGCCACTTTCACTTTTGGGGAGATATCTAGACAGAGCAATACCCCACAAAACCAGCTCCCTGCAGAGGGTCTCACCCAGCTCCCATCCTGAGCTTTCAGCAGAAGCCTGGGAAATAACCCCTACTCCAGAACTCGTTTGAACTGTAACTATCACAAGGGAATAGAACAAAATCAAACAGCTGCATAACAGGCTCTCAGTGTGCTGGTGTCCCTCCCCTGCCAGGTTAATCTTTCACAATAAAACAAAAAAAGTACCATCTAAGGGCCTCTCCTTCTTCTAAATTAGTAGGAGAGTTCCCAACAAAGAAGAACAAGTGTGTTGCAAACTTACCATCCCTAAGATGAGAGAAGAGGATTTTAAGGAGAAGAAACCAAATAGGAAACTATGGCAACATGAAAAAACAAATCAATTTGACAACCCTAAGAAAGAGATCTATAGCAATGGATCCCAAACAAACAAAAAAACATTGTCAGAATGTCAGAAATAAAATTTGGTATATGTATGGCAAATAAGATGAATGGAATTCAAGAGAAAGTTGAAAAAACAATAAAAAGAAGTAAAAATAAATTCAGTACACCAATGAAAAAATGGAAAAATCACCAAAAAGCTTAGACCTTCAAGAAATAAGCCACTTAGGGAATTTCAAAATACAGCAGAAAGCTTCAACAACAGGCTAAACTAAGCAGAAGAAAGAATCTCAGAGCATAAGATAAGACTCTCAAATTAACCAGTCAGAGAAACAGAAAAGAGAATAAATAATCACTTGGAGAAATACCATACTATGTATAGCAAACCAATGTATGAATTGCAGGTATCCTTGAGGGAAAAGAGAAAGCAAAAAGCATAGAAAATCTGTTCAAGAGAATTGTTGAGAAAAACTTTCCTGGTATTGCCAGATTCATACATCCAGACATAAGATGTTCATTGAATACAAGGAAGATTCATGGCAGATAGGATATATCTAAGACACTTAGTCATCAAGTTGGGTAGAGATAAGATGAAGGATAAAGTAAGCAACAACAGGCTAACAGTGAATTTCTCAGCAGAGACCTTACAAGCCAGAAGGGATCGGGCAGCCATATTTAGTCTTCCTAAACACAACAAGTGTCAGCAAAGCTTTGTGTATCCTGAAAAACCTAAATTTTATAATTGATGGAGGAATAAAATCTTCTCCAAACAATCAAACACTGAGGGAATTTGTCATGACTAGACCTACTCTATAAGATATACTCAGAATTGCATTGGATCAGTACAATACATGGATCAGTACAATAGATACTTGCCAGTACAAAGTTATACCAAAGAAAGCTCTTGGAAAATAACAGCACAAGATGGAAAAAAATAAGGCATCATCCAATATGATGAAGAGAATAGTATCCCACATATCAATACTAATACTAAATATCAATGACCTTAATAAAAGTCATGTAAAAGACACAGACTAGCTGAACGGATGAAAAATCAACCTTAAGTATATGTTGTAACAAGGAACTATGTCTAACTTGCAATGTCTTATACAAGCTAAAGATGAAAAGATGGATGGAAAATTCCATGGAAAAAGAAACTAAAAGAAAGTGGTATAGCCATTCTGATGTCAAATAAAATTGACTTTAAATCAACAATGGTAAAGAAAGACAAAAGTAGTCATGCTAATGATGAAGAGAGAAATGACTAAAATAAGCTTAATCAAAAAATGAAAAGTAGATATTACAACTGAAATCATAGAAACACAAAATACAATTTGTGAATACTACAAAAATATCTACACACATAAACTAGAAAATGTGCAGGAAATGGAAAATTCCCAGAAACACCTAACCTCCAAAGGCTTCATAAGGAAGAAACAGAACTCCTTAGCACATAATAGCAAACAGTGAGATAGAAACAGTAATAAAAAATATTCCATCTTGGTGTGTGCCACACCTTTGGGGGGCAAAACACGATTGTAAGAGGGACTTTACCTAACAAATGCAATCAGTGTAACCTGGTTTCTTATACCCTCAATGAATCCCCAACAATTAAAAAAAGAATTGAAGAAAAAAAATATTCCGTCAAAAAATTCATCAACTAAGTGGATTCACAGCAGAATTTCACCAGACCTATCTATATAAAAAAGCTGACAACCACACTATGGATATTGGTCTGTAACATTGAGAAGGAAAGAATCCTACCCAGTTCCTTCTATCAAAGCAGTATCACTTTGGAAGGACACAACAACAGAAAAAGAAAACTATACCTGATATAGCCAATTGGATAAACTATATCCAATACCCTTTATCAAACAGATGCAAAAATCCTCAACAAAATGCTAGCAAATCATATTCAACAGCACATAAAAGAAAATCCACCATTATCAAATGGGCTTCATTCCACGAATGCAAGGATGGTTTTACAGCTGAATTGCACCAAACACTTAAAGGAATTCAAACCAATCCTTCAGAGGCTCTTCCGAAAAATAGAAGCGTAGGGAAAAATTCTCCATTCATTTTATGAAGCCAATATTACCCTGATATCAAAACCAGATAAAGACATACTGAGCAAAGAAAACTATGTACATAAACCTCTTAAGGCACACGTTTCTTAGCAAAATACCAGAAACCTGAATCCACCAACATATAAAAAAGATTATACTCCATGATCAAGTAGAATTTGTGAAAATCCAAAATGAATGTAATATACAATTTTCATAGAATAAAGAATGAAAACCACATGATAATCTTAACAGCAGCAGAAAAAGGATTTTATAATAATTGAAGACCTAAGTAAATGAAAAGATGCTCATTCTATGGATCAGAAAAATTAATATTAACATAGCAATATTCCCTAAATGTATCCATTTATTCAACATGATTACCTGGATTAATTGGTAAGCTGATCCTAAAATGTATATGGAACGTCAAGAGACCAGGTGTCATCAAAACAATCTTGAAATAAAAGAACAAAGTTGGAGAGTCACACCACCTGATTTAAAAATTTACAACAAAGCTCATGAATCAATGTAAAGGTATGCCTAAGTTAAAACTATAAAGCACCTAGAGGAAAATACAAGTAACTTTTGTTATTTTGAATTAGGCAATGTCTCTTTAATGTAATATGAAAAGCTTAAGCAACAAAAGAAAAATAGATAAACTGTCATCAAAGTAAAAACTTTGTTCTTCAAAGGATGGCATTAAGAAACTGAATCTATAATCCACACAATGGAAAAAAGTAATAAATCATATATCTGATATGATGCTTAAATCCACAAAATATAAGAACTTTTATAATTCGATAATAAAAATACAAATAAGTCAATTAAAAGATTGGAAAAGAATTTGAATAGACTTTTCTCCAAAGATATAAAAATAGTCAATGAATACATAAAAAATGTTTAATATTGTTAGTAGAGAAATGCAAAAAGAAACATGATAAGATATAACTTTCACAGTCATGAGGAAGACTTCTATACAAAAGATAGAAAAAAACAATTTGGGGCAAAGATATGGAGAAATTAGAACCCTCATACATTACTATAAACTTTGTAAAATAATATAACTACTTTTAAAAACAGCTTGATAGTTATTTAAAATTTTAAACATAGAGTAACTTTCTGACCCAGAAAACTCACTCATAGGTATATACCTAGGAGAACTAAAAATGTATTAACACAAAACATGCACATGAGTCTTCATAGTAACATTATTCACAATAACCAAAAGGTGAAAACAACTCAAATGTCAACTGCTGGGTGGATAAACAAAATGAATAGGATATTTACCATAAAAAGGTACTTATTAGTATTGAGTACATTGGATTTTTAATAAGTACTTTATTGTAACTACACCCCCACACAAATGATAAAACACAAATATAGACTAGCAAGAGGGAGAAGAAAGGAAGGAAAGGGAAGGGGTAAGGAGGGAAGGCAATTGGTGGGATCTCACCTAATGTGCACAACGTGAGGGTGTTCAGCCTATCCCCTAGGTGAAGGGTTCAATTACAACTTGAACTTTACCTTAAAATTCAAACAAATATACTAACTAAAAATTTGTAACCTCATATTAATTTGAAATATAAAAGAAGAGTGTATATATAGTTTAATCCTTGATATTGAAAGTCAAATAAAAATGTATTTGTTAAAGAAAAAAAGTACTGATATATGTCATAACACAGATGATTCTTGAACACATGCCAAATTAAAGAAGCCAGATAGAAATAGTCATATCTAGTATGATCTGTTATAAAGATTTTCAGAATGGGCAACCCCACAAAAACAGAGAGTATATTAATAGTTACCAGGGCCTGGCAGGAAGAGGTTTGGGTAATGACTGTTAATAGGAATAGGTGTTCTTTTGGGGAATGATGAAGTGTTCTGAAATTAGGCACTGGCAATAGTTCCACAACTATGTGAAGATCACTAAGTTGTACACTTTAAAAGCACAGATTTTATAATTTTATAGAAGGTGAAATATGCAGAATTATGTTACCATGAAAAACAGTAATCTTTAGTATCTAATCTATCCTATAAAAGATAGGCATTTCATCTCACATCCATGAAATTTCTGGCTATTTTAAAATGTATCCTGGGTATATAAAAAATAGATGACTTTCTCCTAATCAATGAACTATCAACTTGCTGATATTATTAATAAGCAAGTCACTTACATGTAAATGTATAGATCCCTGGATTGGATTTTCATGAAATTTATTTGAGTATTTTTGATATCTATCTAAGATAGTATCATGCGTATGGATCATTCCTGGCAAGTTTCACTGTACCTTTCTAACTAAGAAAACATTAATAAGTTGTATTGACTTTTATCAAGCCAATGCAAATACATTAAAATTTTAAGTATTTAAAATTTGTCAGCCAAAGACATTTCTATACGTACTTAACATCTGCCACCAATTAGATACAGGCAGTAATGAAAGCTAAAGGCAGTTCAAATTAAAATATTTATAGTGCTATTCTTTTTCTAACATAACCCAATCTGGAAGATAGTATTATCCTTTCCACAGAGCAGTTAATCCATCAATTTATATAGGTCATGCTTATTTTGCTCTTCCACAAATTCTTTATCTATTTCACATAGGTCCTCTTTGGGAAACCACTGGTATGAGAGAGCAACAGAAGTGTAAACTTTCTAACATCTCTTTCTGTCAGGAATTTTCTTTAAATTCTCCCTTATTCCATTACAAGCATGGAGCTCAAGTTATTTTCTAGTTACTAACTGTTTGTATCTTTTCATTGGACTAAAAAATAGGTAAACTCTCCTAGGAATATCAGAATTGTGATTGGCCAATAAAATAATCAATTTTAGAAAAACATGACTTTGTTTCACCTGACAATTAAACTAGTGTGAGAAAACTAGATTATAAATACTGTGCTTGACATGATACACATTGAATACAACCAATTAAATTGTCAACTTCACATGAGCTGTAAATAACTGCTTAATATTTAGAAACTTGTGATCTATATAATAAAATAGACATTGGATTGTATAACATAATTATTTAAAAGCTTTTTTAATAACTTTAAGTAAATATTATCAACTTCATCCTAATTATTTCCTTCTATACTGTAATGAATAAGAGTCCTAGTTGAAATCTAAATGGCAAAACTTTATGATATTTTTGACCACTTTCCAAAAGTTATTATGTAGAAAGTATTTATACACAGGAGGATAATTATAAAAGTGGCATATTTAGGAGAGTACCATTAGGTGAAATTTTATTAAGAATCAAAATACTAGAATTGTGACATTATTTTTAATATACAATCAACTATTTAAATCAAGTGCTTTAGACATGCCCCATCAAAACTTTTCCCTGCAAACGAAATCAACTGGTATGTTAGTTGCATGTCCTTATTTCCTCCACATCTGAAGTTACTAAATCCCTATCATATTCAAAGAAGTAAAATGAGTGTTTTTATGTTCAAAAAGTAAAATTTTCATTTGATCTTTATGTAATGCTTGAAAGACATAAAGAATTGATTGATTGCCAAAAACAAGATTTAAAATGACATTACAATCTTAAGGTTGATCAACTGTTTGCTGACATATTTGGAAAGCATACCAAAGCAACATTTAAAATATCTTGATCTATTTTTTTTCCCATGTTAAGTGCCCTTGTGTTAGTTGAGGGTGAGATGCAGCAAAATGAAACTCTGTGCACACACACACACACTCCCCATGCGAAGTGCCCTTGTGTTAGATGAGGGTGAGGAGTGTCAAACTGAAACTCTATGTGCACACACACACACAGAGATACACAAACTCCCCATGCTACATTCCCTTGTGTTAGTTGAGGGTAAGGAGTGGCAAAGTGAAACTCTATGTGCACACACACACTAAATTTAGTGAAAGGTAAACACTACAACAAAGGAAAGTCAAAATTTAGGCCAAAAGTTTCAGGGCCTTTCAGGGCCTTTTGTGAAGGCAAAAATTCTCTGCAAATGTGTGTTTTGGGGGTTATAAAGTCTTCCTTCTTGTCTTTTATTTAATAATTTTAATTTGTTCTTCATGTTAAAAAAATTAGAATATTTTACCAAGAAAGTTAGATATCTGGCTTTTCTTTTAAAACACACACACACACACACATATAATCTGCAAATTGATGACTATTTTCACACATAGAAAAAAAAATCAGTAGAAATGGGGAAAGCATGTTTCCTTAGACAGGGGCACGCCAACAGCATGGTTCTCAGTCCATTGTTTCTAGGATTTGGTGGAACTTCCTATTTCTCAGCTTTGCTCATTTATATTACCTGCCCCTCTAAGCATCTATGTTTTTGACCCCAACTAGAATAGACTTAAAGACTTCTATGAAAAAGTACAACACAAAAAAGTCTAGTTTTAAAAAGTTTAAATTGTTTATAGTATATTTGCAATATGTTTACTTTAATATGTGAGTAATTGCTTTGATCCATTTTTAAGTAAGTATTAATTATATGTCTGGTCAAATCCAGCTTTCCAATCAGAATGAAAAGGAAGCCTTAAAATGTAGGTATACTATGCTATCTTCCTGTTAATTGCTACCCTCCACCTCTTTCTAGATTCTCCACAATGGCGAAGATCAAATACAACATGAATAAATATGAGTGGATGACTAGCAGGATGTCCTAGTCACTCATATTCAATACATGCCTAAAAACCAAAACTGCATGATTTGAAGATCTTACCTGGAATATAACTTTCCCATAGCATTTATATAATATGAAATATTAATTTTATTAGATAACATACTGTAAGTTTAATAAAATTTTCCCTAGAACTAAGTTGAACCTTTTCAAAGACACATAAATACACTTAGTCTACTTATTTCACATTCAATATGGCACAGGATGTAAACTGAATATTTAGTATATCAAAAGTCTTAATAAAATTGGTGATTATAATCAGCAATTCCATTTCTAGCATAGAATTTCACATCCTGAAGACAAACATTGATATATCCAAAGATTTATATGCAATTAAGTTCATCATAGCCTTACTTATAGTAGCAAAAACAAGGGGAGGATGTAGCAATATATTCAACAATAGAATTTTGGTTGAATTAATTTGGTACACTAAAAATAGAAAAGATGGGAAATTAATTAATACCACAAAACATCACAATATGAAAGGAAATAAGCAAGTCCAAAATAGTGTTTACATGAAGATATGAACAAAGAATGTATATCAAAATAGTAACAGGCATTTGTATACCTATAGCTAAAACATGGAACCAATTCAATATCCAAAAACATGTGAATGGATAAGAAAATGTGATACAGGCATCTCTTGGTATAGTCGTCTCAAGCCTAAAACCTAGGAAGGCAACTAGCATCAGATCTTAAGTCTCAAAATAATCTTTGTTGACTTGATGCTGTGTCTTTCAGATTCAACAAGGCAACAGTACCACTTTCACAACCCTTTGGAATAACAATCACCATCTGGCCTGTTAGACAAAAATGAAGGTCCCAATCACACTGTTCTTATGGGCAGGGGTCTCACCCTTAGATACCCAGAGGATATCAGTTTCAGGATCCCTACAGATCCCAAAATTTCTTTTATTAAATGTGTAGTATTACATGTAATGTGTGCACATCCTCTTACATATTAAATCTTCTCAAGATTATGTATAAGACTGAATACTAGAAATTATATAGAAAAGCCATATAAATAGTTCTTATACTGTATTATTTTTTATTTGTATTGTTTTCATTGTTGGATTTTTATTTTCAATATTTTTTGAAAAATATTTTTGATCTATGGTTGATTGAATTCACGGATGCAAAACCCATGAATATGGAGGACTGATCATATATACATACAACAGAATATTATTTGCTCTTAAAAAGGAGAAAATTCTGACACCTGCCACAATATAAATGAACTTTGAGGACATAATGCTAAGAGAAATAAGTCAGCCACAAAAAGACAAATAATATCCACATACACAAAGCATCTAGAGTAGCCAAAATGTAGACAGAAAGTAGAATGGTTTCCAGGAGCTGAGAGGAGGGGGAAATGGAGAGGTATTGTTTAATAAGTACAGGGTTTTAGTTTTGTGAAATGAAAAGAGTTCTGGAATTGGATAATGGTGGGCACAACAATATAAATGTACTCAATACCACTGAACTATACACTTAAAAGTGGTAAGGAGGGCAAATTTAATATTATATGTATTTTACAATAGTAATAATTGAAAGCGACAATTCATTAACAGAAGTGAGGTTTCAGATGTATTGGGTTGAATAGCATCTCCCTGTCTTAGCTCTTTAGCAGTTAGAACAGAATACCGTAGACAGGAGTTCAAACAACAAACATTTATTTCTCATAATTGCAGTAACTAAGATGTCCAAGATAAAGATGCCATCATATTTTGATATGGTGAGGGTCCCTCTGTTACCATTATAAGAAGAGGAGAGGACATGAAGATACACAAAAAGAAGGTCATATGAAAACAGAGGTAGAGATTGGAGTGATCCAGCTACAAGCCAGGTGATGCCAAGTATATCTGGGAGCTATGAGAAGCTGGGAAGAAACAAGTCAAGATTCTTCCCTAGAGCCTTCACAGGAAGCACAAACATGCTTACCCCTTCTGGACTTCTCTCTTCCATAACCATGAAAGAATGAATTTGTATTGTTTTAAGTCACCAAATCTGAAGTAATTTATTACAGCAGTCTAAGGAAAATATAGACAGTGATCTTAATTTTTCTGTAAATATTTATAGTTTTTTCTTATTTTTATAAATTAAATGTTATTTTTGTAATGGTAAAATGTTAGTAAAACACATTTGACCAAATAATCATCAAATACCTAATAATTAGTAATTGTACTGTTTTATAACCAAACAGTTCTAATCCATATATTTAAAATAAAAAAAAATCAAAGCTTAAATACCCTCTAACATACTGAGGAGGACCTGAAGACTCAATACTTTCATTGTTTATCTTCCAGATTTATGAGATTTAGGGATAAATAAGGAATAACTTTCTCTTCTAAGATTGATCAAACATCAGTAAGATATATTAATAATAAGATCAAAGTAAAGCAAGCAGCTTGGTAAAAGCAATAAAGAACTTATGGAAGAGTAATCATGTTTGGCTCATAAAATATTGATTTGGTTTTAGTACATAAAGACGTTTCTTAGGTAGGCATTGAGATTCATTACAGAGCAAATAAGACAAAATATACTTGGGTACAAGACATACACAATCCAAATAACAAAACCTTGGTGTTGGAAGATTTAGACTTCATCTAGTACATCTTCCAATAATTCAAGAATCCTTCAAACTACACTCTTGGCAGGTGATAATTCATTTAACAGAATGAAATTTTCTAAGCACCTATTTTTTGCCAAAGATATATGACTACATTATTCAGTGGCCACTTTCAAAGGCAGACACTCACTTCTATAGACAGAAGTCTGTGCTATTCTTTCACGATTTTAGTTCTTAGAAAAATTTTATGTTGAGATAAAATCACTTCTCTGGAATAAATAACTTAATTAATTTTATTCTCCTGCCATGCTTTCTTTCATTTCATTTACCATTCATAACAAAATTGGTTCATAATTTGAAATTATACATTTAAGGAATTTTGGAAAGGAAATCAAGAGATTACCAACTTCTCACCAATGAAAATATTCCCTATACAGCATACTTTACGCAATTTCAATTTCCTTTGTTCTTTAATGACTCCACTGGAAAAGAACAATTCCTCTTTTGTGGGTAGGCATGTTTTATGTGAAGGTGATCTCGGCTTTTCTGTATCCTTCATTGATTTGATATATTCCTTTTTATCAGAGGCACAATGAGTGCTTTTAGTTAGAATGATCTGGTCATCTGAAAATCACCATCACCTCTATCCAGGAAAGACACTCCCGGTTACCTTCCCTGGTTTTGAGACCCTGCTTTTATTCGCTCTCCTGATTAATTAATTTTTTCTGAGCAGATCTCAATCAATCCATGTGTTTCTATCTACAGCCTGATGTCTTGAAAGCATACGTTACACACATGGTACGGCCACTCAGAGCATTAATCGGACCACCGTTGTGCAAATCACAGTAACCACAGTCAGAGCTAACAGCACAACTCCTACTGATGGTCAGCTAAAATCCTGGCATATTTTTTTTTTAATAATTTTATAATCCTGGCATATTTTTAAAACTTTTGGTCTTTTTTCCCTCTGTCTATAATTAGGTACCTTTTTTTTTATCTTAAGTAAAATTCAGAAGTTTATCTCTATTGAATGTCATCCCACTGTGCTAGCTTTTCTAGACCTTTATGAACCCTAATTCTTTCATTCAAATCATATTCCTTAAAGACTTGTACCAGTCACAAATTTACCAAGATCTTCCCTGACTTCTCTTAGAAAAGGACTTTACCATTCTAACTGCAATGTTAAGTCATGATGATGATGATGATGATGACGATGATGATGATGACGACAACAATGATACTGACAGCTAATGTTGATTGCCTCTTTCTACCAAACATTGTTCAAACTGCTTGATATGTATTATCACACCTCATCCTCATAAAAACCCTATGCGGTAATGGCTATCACTATCCTCATTTTATAGATAAAAACAGTACTAGTAAGTGGTAGAGATAGGGCCAATTATAAGCTGGTGTGACTATATCTGTTGTTTCAGGCTCTGTCCATTCCGAATGGTTAATGTCTTACTATTACTAGTTATTAAATATTCTTAAAATAACCCGAGTGACACCAGAGTTTGAAGCCCAGTGCCCAATGACAGAGCAGTCCTTTCTTTCTCTCTTTCTTTCTTTCTTTCTTTCTTTCTTTCTTTCTTTCTTTCTTTCTTTCTTTCTTTCTTTCTTTCTTTCTTTCTTTCCTTCCTTCCTTCCTTCCTTCCTTCCTTCCTTCCTTCCTTCCTTCCTTCCTTCCTTC
>CAUYON010098226.1:0-50024 GCA_963573935.1 Arctocebus calabarensis | reverse complement strand
GGGAGAGAAACGGAGAGAGCTTCTCTCTCCCCACTAGAATTTTCTCCCTCTAACAGATGCCTTAATGTTTTCTGTATTCTTTTCTTTCTTTTCTGTGAATAAATTCTGTCTTACAAAAATTAAAAAAAAAAAAATAAAAAATAAATAAATAAAAATAATAATAATAAAAATCCAGTTCAGTGAGTATTTTTTGAATGCCTATTGTGTGATAAGGCACCACACCTTCCCCACCTTCATCTCTCTCTCAAGAGATGAGAGGGTGAGACACATTCTGATCAAATGATCACACAAAATAAATTGTGTATAGGGCTATAAAACTGTATGACAGGGACCCCTGACTTTATGTGACTTGTTGGACCTGGAGGATGAGTGAGAAGAGATGGTGGGAGGGGAGGGGAAAGGCATTTTAGGCAAAGGGAAGAGCAGGAGGAGGAGGGGGGCACAGATGAGGAGCACCCGCAGCTGAGTGTGGAAGGACCGAGGGCAAGAGTACACGATGGGGCCACAGTGGGTGGGGACTGGACCCGCAAGGACTGTGAGGTCATGCAAAGGGCGTGGGTCTTCTGAGCATCCCTCAGCTAGCCAAGAAGGGGAGAATAACAGAACAAAAGCACCCCCCCCCATCCAGCCCAGGAGGGTCAGTAGCAGAGTATATTCAACAAAAACAACATGATATTTACCAGCACATTGGAGTTAGTATAAAAATTACAGGTTACCTTGGCTCGTGCCTGTAGCTCAGCAGCTAGGGAGCCAGCCATATATATTGGAGTTGGCAGGTTCGAACCCAGCCCGGGCCTGCCAAACAACCATGACAGCTACAACCAAAAAAAGCAAAAAAGTAGCCAGGCTTTGTGGTGGGCATGTATAGTCCAGCTACTTGGAAGGCTGCTGAGGCAAGAGAATCACTTAGACCCAAGAGTTTGAGGTTGCTGTGAGCTATGATGCTACGGCACTCTACCGAGGGCAATGTAGTGAGACTCTGTCTCAAAAAAAAAAAATTACATGTTACCCTTCTAATATTGTTCTTAATAAAATATAGCATTTCAAGCCACTATGGTTTAGTTCATATATAAAATTTCTTAATAATCACCATCATTATTACCACATCAGCCATGCCTTTGTCAATAATACAATGCTTAGTTATTAACTATATTAACTACATTACAGTTACATTAGACCAAAGTTTCCAGTCCACCTACACAGCTATGTGAACAGTGAAGACCCAGAATTATGGAATATAAAATAATTGTTCTCCTGCTTCCAATCCCTCCCCTGCAAAAGGTAATACATTTTATTACGTTGAGGCAAAAGACAAAATAAACCACTACTTGTTCAGACACTTCCTTTTAGATGTTTATATTGGTCTTGACTATCTCCCTTTAATAGAAAAATACAACCATGGCCAGAAGTGGAAAGAAAACATTGCCTATTCTTGTTATTTTATATATCCTACTTCTAAATGTATCCTTAGAAAATTGTCAACAACTGAGTCTTAATATCAGATCTAACTAAATATTGGGTACAATTTCCAGAGGAAGATGAATAATTAAGACACGTATTCCCAGTTTTACAGAAAGTAAAAAAAAAGAAAGAAAGAAAAGAAAAGAACAGTTTCTGCCTGTCTTGGATATTACATGGTAACGCTAGGCCAGTAGTGAATTTCTGGGCCAACCTCTGTTTTTGCTTTAATCACTAGGCTCGGCTAATGCAAAGCAAGCAGCATTGTTCCTCTACCTTGTTATTTATAAATTCCTTACATTTATTTTCCTATGGAAACGATTTTGAGAAAGATGGAGAAATTGTGTGTCCTCCCATGTGCACATAAAATACAGGAACCTCACTGTGTCACTATTCCCAATTCAGCAGAGCCATAAAGGGCTCGAGCATTTTCATCTAAAAAAGCCCTCATTTTAAGAAGAGTCTTTAAATACAAGGCCAGGATGACCAAAGCAGCGTTACAGGGAGGTTGTGCTGAGAGGCTGCCTTTGCAGTTGGAAATGCAGCTCCTGAGGATGGATGCTCCTGGAGGGATGGATCAATCAAGGCGTGACAAATGGTAGTTTGCATACGGAGAACTCATAAAATTCATGCCCGCAGCAGCAGCTGTTTTGCAGAGGCTGATTTCTGGCACAGCCTTCACTGCACTGCCACAGCCCAAGCCAGTGTGCTGGCTGCTGCAGCCTCTTCACACCTAAGCCCCTGTTTGAACCCACACTTCAGTGAACCCCTACAGGGCTCTCAAGCCATAAACAGAGTGGTCCCATCAGGCAGCTGCTACCTGCTGCTGGGGGACAATCAGGACTGCTAGTTAGCGGTTCATTTAGCAGCTGTTCTACCTTCCCAAAATTGTGTCCCCTGTTTTGCGTCTACTAAGTTCAGTCTGGTTTGGAAAGTCAATTTGCTCTCTAGCAATAGCACATTGTTTGTTTTGATGTTACTTTACAGCATTTTAACCTTTATTTTCTCCTTTCTCTGGGGCTTCCCTGTCTAGCTCCTGGGCCCTGCCCTGCTCTACCCCAGGCTCACCCTGCTGGTCCAACGCCTGGGCTCACCAGGCAGCCAGGCAGTGTGACTCCCATTAACCTCCTCCCCCGTACCCAGGCTGTCTGGTTTAGGAGCTGCTTACAGATTCCTCGTTCACATTGCATTTTGAGGGCCTCCTTAGAAATTCTTCTTGGCTTCCTGATGAGCCACTTCAACTGCATCTGGGTTTCAGATGTGGTTCTGACCAAAGTTTTCAATCCGCGCATGCAGCTGTGTGATCCGTAAAGAACCAGCATTATCAAATAAACATAAAATAAATGCTCTCTCTGCTTCTGACTCTCCTCTGCAAATTCATTCTGAGATGGCTGCTCTTCCTGAAGTATAATCATAACTACTTTACTCCCTTCCTTAAAAATTTAAGAATAAAGTGAAGTTCAAGACCATCAGCAATTGGATTCCAACTAACTTTCCAAATAAACATCCCTCTCCCTCAACTCCTTTACTGCCCAGCTCCTCAGGCGGGGTTTTGCCCCCCTCCCTCCACCCCGCGGCCATCTGGGCTGGGACCTGAGATGAGTCTGCCTGTCTGAAGCTTACACTCCAGCAGAGATGCCACGCGTCCGTGAAGTCCTCCTTAGTCCTCCCTCCAGAAGTCATCCCTGCCTCAACTCCCAAAGCCCCTTGTTTGGAGGTGTCTTTTAACCCTGAGCACCTTTTCCTGTCTCCTAGGTCAGTGTTTCTCAACTTTCCTCAAGCCGTGAGCCTTTAATACAGTCTTGCGAGTCGTGACCACAGGTTGAGCACCCAAGCCCTAGGTAGTAGGCCATTTTTGTATAATCACCACATGCATATGGTAGGTATGTAAGAATGAGAGAAAGCCAACTTGTGGCTCCACTAGGCTGCTGCTTTGAGTCAAAGGTGGGGGTGGGTCATCCCTCAGCCCGCATCTGCCATCCACAAAAACAGGGCAGGGGTGGGTCTCACCTGGACTGCCAGGGGACCAAGGATCATACGGGGAGGGAGAACATACATGTGCTTTTAAACTCTAGTAACAAAGACTGGAAGAAGATTTATGAGACTTTTAAATTCTTACAATTTTACTTCTGTATAATAAAGTACTCATGGTTTTGTGGTGTTTAAAAAATGTGAAAAAGCACAGTAACTGCCTATCCTTCCCAAGCTCAGCTCAGCGGACAGGCGTCAGTTGAGCCCCATTAAGTGACAGAAAGGGAGGGTACAAAGAAGACCCAGATACAGTTCTGCCCTAAGGAGGCACAGGCTAGCAGGGAGCCAGAAACATCTGTCAGAAAAGTACGTAATAAGTACAGCACTGTCTTTATGAACAAGGTGCTGTGGTACTACAGAGAAGGGGGCAATTAAGTGTGCCCAAGAAGGGGAGAATATTTTATAGACGAGAAAGCCAAATGTCGGGGAAGGAGCCCTGGAATTAAACAGACCTGTGTTGCTAGCTCTATGACCTTGGGTGAACTCCTTAAATCTTGGAAACTTGGTTTGATAGCTGTAAAATGAGGATATTGTCTGCGGCGGTCTCTGTAAAAATGGAAAGAGATGATGATGTATATTAAGTGATACTGAATTTGGCATCGATTAGCTGCTCAATAAATTTTAAAAAGCAAAAAGCTTGAGCATTTGCCTCAGGCTGCAAAGGTGAACGGTGTCTGTAGGTGTGGCTTGGAATTTAGAGACCACATGGTTCAAGTATTGGTCAAGACTTATTCAGGGGAGATGCCCTGGGTACCCCCTTCTTAGGGAATCTCCTTCCTCCACAGCCTTGCTAAGGGGTCACTGGACCCAAGATGCTGCTCCCAGTCCCTCCTTCCACAGGCACTACAAGGAAGTCCATCTTTGGGGTGGCGAACATGAACATGTGCTCTTGTCCTCCTCTTATTCTTTCACTTAATTAGTTACTAAGTGTCTCCTCTGATCAGGAACTACACTAGTGATATTGGCAGTAACAAAACAGATATGGACGCTGCCAGACTTGATTAGCCAAAAGGCGGGAATGATTATGGACTCTGCCAAACCTAGAAAGGGAACTGGATCTAAACACGTAAATTAAAAATAGATATAATTGCAACTCATGCTAAGTGAGTGCTATGAAGGAAGCAATCAGAGTACGGTGACAGAGAGTCCCGGTGGTCAGGAAGTGGCCTGGCTAGAAAAGACAAAGTGGGCCAATTGGACTCTCTGCACTGGGCGTCTGAACCATTCAACATGGAGGGAGAGAAGCCGGGTGGAGATGAAGAGGGGCTGATCTTGAAGCGGCCTCATTTTCTCTCTTTCCTGCTTCTTTAACTTTTCCTGAAGTCTCAGGAGACCTTTTCAGATCTTTATAACTTTTTTTTTTTACTGGCACTAATTTGTAAGGGTTTCATTTTCTAGAGCAAGTATCCAGTGCCTAGAGGCAACATTAGTAGCTAGGGCTGGAAATAAAAATAATAAAGCCAAATAATTAATCCATTTGGCAAAGGTGAGAAATGGAAGATTTTAAAGGAAAGTCCAGTTAGAATGTGAATGGCAGATGGGAGAAGAGAGGCCCATGACCTCTTCTAGCACTGATGTTGGCATCCTCATTTACTTATGTGACTACTTGCCCCCTGAGTGACAGGGATGCCAATCTTTGCACCCACAGGGTTCAGGACAATGGGTGGCATTCAGCACATGATTCCTAAAGGTTTGTCAAATGGATGAATGAAAGACTGAATGAGTAAAAGGAAGCAGGAAGTCAAGAAAGATGGTTGTTGACATATTTGAGTTTTATTTTTCCATTTTTTGATTTAACATAAAGTGTTACACAATGTTAAAAAGCTCAATGGATTCTAGCCCAAAATGTATGGAGTGTCTCCTAGGTGCCAGGCACAGCATATGGCTGGGTTTGCCCTGAGGAGCTTGCAATCTTGGAGGTGAGCTTGATCTTATCCCTGAGCAAGGACGGCAATCAAACAGCCAGCAACCCTCCTTCTCAGACCAATGAGAACCAGAGTTATTTATGGGTTTGCCATTCCTGTAACTTTGAAAGGAATTTTATAATCAGCTTTGGTCACATTTCTCAAACACTGAGCCATTCAGAGACGCCTTACAAACAGCTCATCTGTGTGTGTTTTGCTCCACTTGCTGGGCCACTAATATTATCTACGCAGTAAAGAAGGCAGTTCTGTGAATCTTCTTGGGGGAAGAAAATATACTTTGCAGACCAGTACCTTTGCATCATGGATAATTCCATAATTTAATTGCCTTTTTTAACATCTACTTCCTGCCAGCAAAAAATATGCATGAGGTGTTGTCATGTTCTACTTGGCTGACTTTTGTGGAATTAACACCAGGGGTACAAATCAAAATTAACTTTTTTTTTTTTTGGCAGGAACCAGGATTAGAAAGAATAATGAAGATTTGAAGATGGAAAATAAACGCAATTTTCATAGGAAGTTTAAAATAGAGGGGATCTTAGAGATAGTTTAGTCATGGCTTCTCAAACTTTAAAATACCTGCACATTCAAATCGCCTGGGATCTGGTTAGAATGCAGATTCTGCTTCAACGGCCGAGGGGTGGTACAGATTTCGGCATTTCTAATACCAGGATATGGAGATGCTGCTTATCAGGTGGTAGACAGCATAATGCACTCCCCTCAAAGTGCCTTCAATCCCTGGGCCATGTGAATATGTTAGATGATATGGCAAATTGAGTTTGCAGATGGAATTAAGTTTGCTCATCAGCTGATCTTGAGATGGGAAAATCATCCCAAATTATCTCACCAGGCCTAATACAATCCCAAGGATTGGATGGAGGCGGGAAGAAGAGAGTCAGTAGGAGAGTGATGCAATGTGAGAAACACCTGACCAGCCACAATGAAGATGAAGGAGGGCTGTGAGCTAAGGAATGCAGGAGCTTCTGCAAGAAAGCGAATTCTCCCCCTAAAGCCTCCAGAAAGGAACGCAGCCCTCCTGACACTTTGATTTGAGCCCACGGAGATCCACTCAGACTTCTGACCTCCAGAGCTATAAGAAAATAAATGTGTGTTGTTGTAAGCCACTAAGTTTGAGGTGATTTGTTCCGGCAGCAATGGACAACTAATATAGTGGACCACACTGGAGGAATGGAAGCCTACTCTTTCTTCCTTCCTAATGTAAAAATGTCTTTCCCTATGTCACCAACTATACTCTTTTTAAAAAAATATACCTTCCAGATGACAGCTCTCTCCTCCTGACACACAAAAGTTTGCGGAAATTCTAGCTATTCATTCATTCAAGCCAGATTTCATGAGGCAAAGTGTCATGAATCTGACACCATGTTTGCCCCCAAGGAGCTCAAAAACAGTAGAGAAAATAAGGCAAAGTCATAAGTAATGACCATGTCATTCTGGTAAGAAAATTCTCTCTGAATCTCACCTGTTCTCTAGTCTTTCCTTCACTAACTTGAATAGGTTCCCTTTGTCTTTTGTCTGGACTCTGGAACAAGCCCCCTGCTTGTTCCTGGATTCTCTGGCTTGCTTTCTCTTCTCTCCGATCCATTTCAAAACACTCACTGTACAACTCATCTTCCCAAAGTGCTTGAGCGTGTTCACTGATGGAGGGAGGGAAAGAGCCAGGAATGAGAAAAGATTTGAAGAGGGAACGAGAGGAGATAAATTATGAAACAAGGTCCCAGAGGAAATGGTATCGTATGCAGAAACCGATGCAGAAAAGCAAGCCTTGGAAGGGAGGGCTGATCCTTCTTTCTTTCTAAGAATTCTGAGAAAGGAGAAAAGGAAAGACAAGGAGATGAAGGTATGATAAAAGATTGAGACTGTGAACAGGAAAATTTATGGAACAATTCCTCTGAGAGGTTTTGAGTTTGCTTTGGGGTTTAAAGACTGGAGAAAGGCTAAGAGCTCTCCTTGGGAATGAGATAAGAAATGGCCTGGATGACTGAAAGAAGGCCAGGTAGACTACAGGTCCACGACATCAGATAGCAGGGGTCTGTCACCCATGAGGTGGGACAGCCGGGGTCTGTCACCCGTGAGGTGGGACAGCAGGGGTCTGTCACCTATGAGGTGGGACAGCACAGATCTCTCACCCATTGGCATGGCTTTCTCCAGTAATTCTTAGCAAGCAAGAAGCAGGAGCAAAGGAAGGGCCTGACCACCCAATGTTACCAACTGTAAGAAACAGTGGTAGGTACGAGGGCTCAGTGGAGCTGAGCATCCTATGGCAGCTGAAGAAAGCCTCTGTGGTCTATGAAGGGGGGGAGGCTTGGGAGACTAGAGAAGGCTGAGGGATGAGACATCCGCTGGGAACTAAGAATGGATGTCAGCGGGATGGAAAGAATGAGTGAACTGCAAACTAGTACAGCCTTTTGGAAAGAAGTGTGGAGGATCCTCAAAGCGCTTCCATTTGACCCTGCAATCCCATTACTAGGTGTCTTCCCAAGAAGAAAAAAACATCATTTTTCCATAAGGACATCCGCATTCGAACGTGTACAGCAGCTTAAATCACAATTGCAAAGATGTGGAAACAACCCTAGAGCCCATCAACCCATGGACAGATTAATACACTGTGGTGTGTGTACACCATGGAATACTAGCTGGCCATAAAAAGACGGAGACTTTACATCTTCTGTGTTTACCTGGAAAGAGTCAAAGAACGTTCTTCTTAGTAAAGTGTAACAAGAATGGAAAAGCACGTATACTATGTACTCAATACTAATCTGAAACTAGTAGATGAACAACTACAATCGTTCCCTCAATTTACAATTAAATTCAATTAGGGTGGGGAAGAACGAGGGAACAATTGGTAAGCTCCATCCTAACAGGTACAATGCAGGGCTGTATGGTACACCTCCTGGATGAGGACTCAGATATAACTCAGAATACCTAATGAAAAGCCAACTATGAAATTCAGTTGTACATGCCCTTGTACTAAGCTGAAATAAAAAAGGAGAGACAGAGAGAGAGTGAAAGGATGAGAGAACTCGAAAAGAAGGGATAGCCAAAGGGAGGATGCCACATATGGGTCCTTGGTCCCAGCGCTGCCTTCTGGTGTGTCAGTACACATAGAGCCATTTTTCTGCAGACCAGCCCTTTATTTTTAAAATTAACTAAACTGTTTCCAAGAATTCCGCCTTTATGGAATTTTTCATAAATTGTGCTTCCCATTTTTTTTTAAATCATCTGGTCAAGTTCTTCTGAGTGTATCCTATGAAAGGTGATCCTATAAGAGAAGGACATTGTTCCGAGTGACTAGAGAAGAGCGGAGGAGGGTGGGACCTGAACCTGCCTTGGTTGGGGCCTATTTATCCATTAAAGGAGTCAGAGGTGGCATTAGCACTTCAAGAGCCACATTCGTCACTGGCTCAAATGGAGCTTACTTGCGACTAACTCTCCCTGGATTGTTTCTGTGACGTGTCCCCTTTCCTACACTTGGGCAACAACTAGAATATAAGGGTAGATTTCATACGCATCTTTGTTAAATTTCAGTATGCAAGTTGTGACTCATCACTCTCACCAGCTGTTACCTTTTAGAACTTTGCATTTTTGCCACCCTAAACAGGAATGCGTGAACCATTCCTTCCAAATAGTATCATCTTAAACATTAGTTGATGTCTTCTATATTTTAGAAGCTTTTTTGACTTGAATTTTGTGTTGGCCGGAGCCAAAGGAACTTCCCCTAGAGTTGCTATTGATCATCTGTTCATTTGTTCATTCATGCCTTCAGTGGGTCACAAGACACTGACTCCAAAGCCAGATTGCTGACTGTGACAGACAGAGTCCCTGACTTGCCTTGGATTTATGGTCCAGGGAGCAGATATTTGATGAAGTCCCTAATGGCAGACCCATACTAATCCAGAAAGTCAGGGATGCTCTCTCGGAGGACCAAGAATGATGGGTTAGTAGCACTGTAGCTAGGTGAGGGGATGGGAGAAAAGATGGGAATATTTCAGGAAGAGTGCACAACATTTACGAACAGACAGGACGGACTGACCGGAAGAGCATGCTCAGAGGAATGAAGAGTCAGATGGTGGAACAGTAAGTGTGAAGGGAGGAAGACTGTGGATTATGCGTGGCGCAGAAGTGGGCAAGGAGGTCCTGCAAGTGAGATTATAATTCCAAGCCTTATTCAAAGCGCGAGTCATTGCCCTTACAGGAGGAATGTGGTATTTTTATATGTAACGTCATTCTGGTTCCTTTGCATATGAGTTGGAGGACAGAAAATGGATGCTAGTTAGAATGCTAACACAGGGGCCAGGGAGAGAAAATAGACTAAGAGGGGCAGTATAGAGAAAGACTCACACATTACTTGGGAAGAAGAAACTGACTGGTGTTTAACAAGGAAGAGGGAAGACGGTGGAAAGTGGATGACTCTGGGTTTCTCGCTTGAGTGTCCGTGTGGCTGCTAGAATCATTCCCAAGAAAGGAGCAGTGGTGCAGACAGCACTGTGCTTGAGGGGGACAAGCTTTACTCTTTCAGGATCCAGGAAGCACCTGAATGAATCTATGAATGTCAAAGAAGAACTGGGCCAGGGACAGACATTTTGGCCCTGACAGCATCCTGTACACAGCAGTTCTCAGCCTTGACTGCAAAGTGGAATCACCTGTTGAATTTTTAAAATATACCTACATGCGGCTCCCCCCAGACAATCAAATCTGGGATTGCCTTTCCTTTTTCATTTTTATTTTTTTAAAGTTTTCCAAGTGACTCTAATAATATCCATCTAGAATTGAGAACTTTAATGAGAAATATAATGGAAGTCACAGATAGCTACGAGAGAGTAAGTAGTTTCCGCTTCTAACTCAGAATATTCGGTAAAATCTTTCCATTCATTTTCTTTAGAGTTTAAGGTATTCGCTTGGGGGGGAAATGGAGATTATTGACATCCACACTCCCTCTGAGGTTTTTTTCTTCCTGTTTATTCATAGAACTTTTCCAATAAATAGTACCATAAAAGTACAAGTCACTATTATCTTTTAATCAGTACTAGAATAAAGGAGTTAATTACCCTTTAGTCAATACTAGAATAAGGGAGTTAGGTTAATCTCTAAATAACATTAAACTTGGAAACTTCATTGTTGTAGAGAGGAAGCAGATCATCCAGACACCAGGAAACTAGGAACACACTCATTCTTTAGAGGGAGTGTATCTGTTTGGCCAGGGGCAATTTTTAATTTTAACAGCTTCCCAAAAAGCACACAGGTTTAAACATTAGTCAAAATTATCAAGTGACTGACTGGGTCTCATTTTCCCAATGATTTTATGTTTGTTTGTTTTGCTTTTCCTCTAAAGGCAGTAAAAAGAATGAAAATTACCTTGCATTCAGCCTTAGATGAACTAAAATTACATGTGAGCCAGTAAAAATTTAAAAACCACCAGCAATTGCCCATTGATGGATAAGAGAATAAAGAAAACATGGCATACACCAGGCCTGACAATAAGTTCACAAACTCATCCTAGAAAAAGTGCCACAACCTGAGTGCCGCACGTCACTATGGTCACCTTTGAAGTGTTCCCCTTTGCAAGGTGTGCACCGATGCCAGTGCCTACACCACCCTTCAAAGAAATTTTGGAACTTTTTTCCTAGCATGGCCATCAGAGCTGTCATCGTATTACCCTTGATGTCCTGAATGTCACTGAAATGTCTTCCTTTCAGTATTTCCTGTATCTTCAGGTAAAGGGAAGAGTCATTGGAGGCCTGATGAGGTGGAAGAGTGTTCCATATAGTTATTTGTTTACTAACTAAAAACTCCCTCACAGAAAGCGTCATGTGAGCCGGTGCATTGTCATCATGCAAGAGAGTTGGTGGTGAAAAGTTCAGGTCATTTTCATCTAACTTTTTCAGGAAGCTTTTTCAGCACTTCCATATTGTAAATTTGGTTAACTGCTCAGTTGGTACGAATTCATTATGAACAGTACCTCTGATATCAAAAAAGTTTCACAACATCACTTTGACTCTTGATTTGAACTGACAGAACATTTTTGGTGATGGAGAATTAGCCAACTTTCACCGTGCACTCTGACACTTTGTTTCAGGGTCGTATAGGTACATCCATGTTTCACACCAGTGATAACATGGCCCAAAATATCATCTTGCCTCTCCAAAAGGTCTTGGCAAACTAACTTTTGCTTTTGTTCATCAGTGAGCTCCTTCAGGACACACACCTTTCTCATGACAAGATTTTCCTATCTATTTCTCTGTCAATGTTTACTTGGTCAGCTATGCCTCTGACAGCCAGCCAATGATTTTGACACACACTTCTATGAATTTTTACAATGTTTTCTTAAGTTCTGTTCATTACTGGCCACCTTGACCCTCTTCATCTGTGATGCTTTCTCTTCCCTCAGAAAAATGTTTAATCCATTTGTACACTGCCATGTTCTTTGTGGTATTATCTCCATAAACTTGGACTAACGTGTTCTTGATTTCACTTCCACTCTTGCCACATTTAACAAGAAATTAAATGCTTGTTTGTTGCTCTAATTTAAGCTCTAATATTCTTTGGACAGCACACAAAAGCATGCAACAACAATCAACACCACTCAGTAAGATAGCACCACACGTCAAGAGCAGAGCTGTGAGATGCTGATACACCAAGGTTATGAAACCTTATAGAGCTCTTTGTACAGTGCTGCCAAAGCAAGTGCATGGGGTCAGGTTCACAAACTTAATTGCCAGGCCTTGTACATACGGTGGCATATTATTCAGCCTACAAAAGAAGGAAATCCTGCCATGTATGGCAATGTGCATGAACCTTCAGAACATAATGGTGAGTGAAATAAGCCAGTCACAGGGCAAATACTATATGATTCCACTTATATGTGGGATCTAAAAGAGTCATACTCATAAAAGTACAGAGTAGAATGGTGGTTTCCAGGGTTTGCAAGAAGAGGAAATGGGGAGTTGCTGTTCAAAGGGTATGAAGTTTCAGGTATGCAAGATAAATAAGCTCTGCAGGCGTTGTGCCTATAGTTAACAATACCACATTGTGCAATTAAAAACTTAAGAGGATGAATGAATCTCATGTTAAGTGTTCTTTACACAATAAAAAGAAAAGAAAAACATTAACTTTAGGTTATGTAACTGATCCTCAATCATTTCAATACATTTTTATTGGTAATTATCTTCAAGAATTGGGAAGCAGAGTTCTGAAGGATCCTCCCCACAGGAAGGCATCAGAAATGCTATGGCAGGGAACCATACGTGGACATTAGAGATGGTTTAATCAAGTTCCTTTATTCTGTAAGAAACTAAAGTACAGAGAGATTTTGTACTAGGTTCAAACTGAGACAGCTAATTTGTATCAAGGCCCCAGTTGACACTAAGGTTTTCTGATCTGCGGCACACCCCAGCCCCCTTTCTGTATTTTACACAGTGTCTCCAAGGTGGGAAAAGCCATGGATTCAACACATGTTTGTGCTGGAAAGGATTCTGAGATCCTCCATAGCAGCAGTCCCCAACCTTTTTGGCACCAGGGACCAGTTTCATGGAAGACAATTTTTCCACAAATTGTGGGGGGGGGGGGGGAGGGGCTGGTTTCGGGATGATTCAAGTGCATTACTTTTATCGTGTACTTTATTTCTATTTTTATCACATTGTAATACATAATGAAGTAATTATACAACTCTCCATAGTGCAGAATCAGTGAGAGCCCTGAGCTTGTTTTCCTGCAACTGGACGGTCCCATCTGGGGATGATGGGAGACAGTGACACCTGAAGTGTGTTCCTTATGGCCCATCTAAAAAAAACCCTGCTTCATCAAGATAAGGTGTGGGAAATGGAAGCAGGCCTTTCAGTGCTTTTGTGGCAATCTCAGGATAGCCCATCTTGACTTTCATCCAGAAGGTATGGGGATTTGAAGTTATCTCAAACATACTTTTAAGGCCACCATCATTTGCCACCTCGAGCAGTTGATTCTTTTCTAGCTTAGACAAAGTCAATTCACCTAGTTTTTTCACAAGCAGATCATGGACCCATTCGGGGGTCTTCTGTGGCTGGGAGTGATGCCCAAACTGCTTTGAAAGCTGAGATAGGTGACCATGCACCAGCTGGGAGAAAGAAGGCCCTGGCTTGGTCTCTTTCAAAATCTCTACTAACGTTTGAAACATGTCAAAAATCCCAACATCCACTCATACCCCTATAATTCCAGTTTGGCTTTGAATGAGCCAACTTTTTTTTTTTTTGAGACAGAGCCTCAAGCTGTCACCTGGATAGAGTGCTGTGGCATCACAGCTCACAGCAACCTCCAACTCCTGGGCTCAAGCGAGTTTCTTGCCTCCGCCTCCCAAGTAGCTGGGACTACAGGCACCCACCACAACACCCGGCCATTTTTTGTTTGCAGCCGTCATTGTTGTTTGGTGGGCCCAGGCTGGATTCGAAGCCACCAGCTCAGGTGTACACGGCTGGCGCCTTAGCCCGCTGAGCCACAGGCACTGAGCCTGAATGAGCCAATTTAAACACAGTTGTTGCTCTCCCCTGAGGAGACAGAGTGGGTCGTTGAGCAGGTTGAATATGTCACACAAGGAGCAAGTTTTGTGATCCATTCTATGTCACTGACATGTGATGCCCAGTGACTGTTTTTCTAGAGGAAATCTCTTGAGCAGCTCTTATAACTCAGAGCGCACAGTGAGTGAGCTACTTTGAGAAATCCGTCTCCCTTTTGTGTGAGAAAGACACGCGTGCTCTGTGCCCATCTCCTCACAGAGCTGCGTGGATGGACGTGAGGTCAGGGCACGCACTTTCATGCGGTTGATGATTTCAGTCACATCCTGCAAAATGTTCAGCTAGCCAGTGTTTCTCTATGGGTGACAGTGCGTAGACTCACATTCAGAAGTGACCTCCCTGACCCGAGCAGTGAAACCAGAAAGCCGTCCAGTCCCGGCGGCCACTGTGTCCATGCACATACCGACACAATATACAGCTCCATTTTCCTGACGCGTAATCGCTAAGGATTGAGTTGTTCTGCAGCTGTGCTGACGGCTGGCAACAAAAGCGCACGGACGTGTCCTCAGGAGCATCCTCCTGAAAACTAAACCGCACAAAAACAAGCATTGTCGCTTTGTCGTCAGCCTTGGAGACTCGTCCACCAGGATTATGCGCTGCAGTGACTCATTCATCCCAACAACCGTGCCTCAGTGTCTTCTGCTGTCTCATCAGTCCGCGTAGGTACCGTGCTGGCTCAAAGAGGAGCGCGGGCCACCTTTTGAACTGCAGGTGCTCGCAATAGTTCACTGCAAAGGTCCTTAGCAACAGGCAGGAGCAGCTCTTCCCCAACAGCAAAGGGCTTCTTAGCTTCAGCGACGCAGGCAGCCACTCCGAGTGACACTCTCAGTGCAGACACATTTGATGAGGTGGTGGCCTTCAGTAATTGCTTCTGTTCTTTGTGTTCATGTTTTTTTCTTTTGAAAAACTCCAAAGGCTTGTCTTTTAATGCAGAGTGTTTGGTCTCTACGTGGCAAAGCAGAGTTGAAGGTTTCCTCGGCTTTGCTGGATCGCTGGTCACCAAATATTATACAAAGCGTTCTTAGAGAATGCGAACCACCCATTGCAACGAATCCATGAATTAAGTAAGACTCTTGGTATTTTCCTTTAAATCCAGGTTTCATTTTTGCTGGCAATCTTAGAGATTTCTGTTGTTTCATCATCGGTCTTTTCCCCTTTTCAAAGAAGCTCTCCGGTGATGTTGGTTTTTCACTCATTTTTTCTAGGGTTAGCTTGTGGGCTTACCAAAACTGTGACGGAGACAAGTGTGCAGTGTGGGAAAGAGGCATGGACAGAAGTAGGAAATAAATAAAACAATGCGCAGGCCATGCCCAGCCTAAAAGAAATGCAGATTTGACTTAAAGCCTGCCACCAGATGCAGCTGTACAATTGCAGTACATCAGCTCACTTGCCACCATAAAGGCTCCTACCGGATGCAGCTTTACAATTGAAGTAAGATGCTCACTTGCCACTCTAAAGCCTGCAACCAAGTGCAGCTTAATTGTCACTTGCCACTCACCAGGAGGGTTTTCATATGAGTCTGCAAGCCATTGATTATTATGGTCTCTGTGCAGTCAAACCGCTCTGCTAACGATAATCTGTATTTGCATCTGCCCCCAGCACCCAAGCGTCACTGCCTCAGCTCCCCCTCAGATCATCGGGCATTAGATTCCCATAAGGAGCGTGCAACCTGGATCCCTCACATGTGCAGCTCACAGTAGGGTTTGGGTTCCCATGAGAATTTAGCACCCCCGCCTTCTGACAGGAGGCACCACATCAGGTGATGATGTGAGCCATGGGAGCTGCTGTAAATACCAATGAAGCTGGGCTCCCTGCCTGTCGCTCACCTCTTGCTGTGTGACCTGGTTCCTAACAGGCCAGAGACCCTACCAGTTTGTGGCCCGGGGCTGGGGGACCACAGATCTACATGACTTCCCTCATTTGGTAGATAAAGACACTGCAGGCAGGAGAGTTGACACAATGTACAGAAGGACACAGTTTTCATTAGAATTAACAGGTCCCTTTGTTACTTGCGATGTGGTTAGAAACAGAGGATACTTTTCATAGAAAGTAAGATGACCAAGTCACTGTTTAGAAGGCACCTCATGCTGATGGCCGTATTGCTGGCTCTACTTGGTAAGGGAAGGGAAATTCTAGTTTGCATTATGAATTTGTGAATTACTTTACAAGAGTGGCTCTCAAACTTTTTATTTACTCTTTTTTAGTAAACACAAAAACTCATGCTTTTATCATGGTTGAATTCCAAAAATAGGCATTTCAACTTATTTTTAAAAGATGTATAAAACTTTGTCTCAAGCATTGTGGCAGCTACGGAAATCTGCTTCAGGAAGCTGGTTGACAGCGCTGCTACTGGCCTCTGGGCCCCCAGTGCACATGCACCCCAGCCACACAGCCCCCTGGGTGCTCCCCATCAGCAACTGAGACAGTGAGGTGCTGGGAAAAGTGTCTTTATGAGGGGCTCAGGACTCAGGGCAGCTTTGGCCTGAACACTACCCCTCATCAGCCTATAGAAATGTTCTTTTTTTTTTTGAGACAGAGTCTCAAGCTGTCGCCCTGGGTAGAGTGCCACGGCAACATCATAGCTCACAGCTACCTCCAACTCTTGGGCTTAAGTGATGGCCTTTGTGTTTTTAGTAGAGATGGGGTCTTGTTCTGGCTCAGGCTGGTTTCAAACCTGTGAGCTCAGGCAATCCACCCGCCATGGCCTCCCATAGTGCTAGGATTACAGGTATGAGCCACTGTGCCCGGCCTACAGAAACTTTGTTAATGCTTTGCTGCACATTTGAGAATCTTTCTACTTTCCTTTCTCTTTCCACTCCTGTCTTCTTTTTATTAGAAACGGGGTTTCACTCTGTCACTCAAACTGGAGGACAGTGGCACGATCATCACTCACTACAGCCTCTATCTCCTGGCCTCAAGCAATCCTCCTGTATCAGCTGCCCCAGCCTGCCCCGTGCTGGGATTACAGACATGCGCCATCCTACCTGGCTCCATGGCCTTTCAAAGACATCAGATCTTCATGGAAGGCTGAGGACTCTCCCTGTCTGCTCCAGCCTTGTCCCCTTTGTCTTTTACAAACACTAGCCTCCTCTTTCCTCCTTCCCTCACCCAACACATCTCTTGTAATCTTATTTCATCTTGGCATCTGCTTCTTAGAGGACTCAAATGAACAGAAATATTTTTTTCCCTAATTATATCTGTCTTTTCCTCACTGATATTCTAATACTTGTTTCAACCAAGGAAGGCAAGTCCCATTTTCTTCTTCCTCCTTATGAATTGAGAATTACTATTCTAGAATATTGGCTAAGTTATTTAACCAAATATTGATTAATTAGCAAATACTTGAGGGAGCATAAAGGTCTATATGACATTATTATTATAGGCACTACAAGGGATACAAATGAAAAGTCCATTAGGAGCTTGTAATTAAGTGTGGAGAAGTATCTTTATAGAGAAAAAGTAGTTTTAACTAAAATAATAATACAAGTGACACACCTTTAAGTGTGAAATCTATCCATGTAAATCTTTCCATCTGACTGTCTATCTTTTCAGGGTGCAAGGTCAGGAAAAAGGAAACCATTGTTGCAAACTAGTCATTTTTTAATCTGTAAAACTTAGGTAATTTAATATGAAGGATCATTGTGAGAAATAATAAGAATGTTGCTAAAGTATCTATACATCCCAAGGGCTTGCCAACAGAAGTTACTTTTTCCTGCCACCAATGGATTTCATTTTTGACATGCTTTTGTATTCTTCAGCATTAACCATCTGTCTTATATATCCACCTCTCAGCCACAGAGCAAAAGGGTCTATGATTCAAAGCTGAAAGGGGTGGGGAGCAGGAGAAGCAGAAGAGAAACAGTGTGAATTCCAATCATGTAGCTCAGTAAAAGCAACATGATGCTAATCCTGCAATAGTAAATTTCTTCTTATCCCCTGAAACCGATGCTGACATTTCCATTTATTCATTCAGTTCCTTTAGACTCCCTGTCAAATCTCTCCTGGTTGCCAAGCAACAGAAACAGCAGTTCTGTACATAAGCATTATGCAACAACTATTGTCAATGTTTCTCCTTTCTTTGAAAGAGAAATTTAATGACCCTTCCCTATGAGAAAATGATGACAAGAACCTGTCCCCAGCGAAATGTGTCTGAAAGCTGTGTGGTTTGTGTTCTTGCTGTTTGAATCCAAGGATTGGGCGAACTGGACTTACATGCTCTTGCAAAATTATTTATAATTATAAAATTTGCTCCAAAGCTTGCATGATTTGGGCTTTCAAAACAACTGCATTGCATTAAAACTTGCCTCAAATCCCATGAAATGAGTTTTCTAGTAAATGGAGTTAATATTTTGAAGTTGCACGACGATGGATTTCTTATGTACATTCGCTTTCTCTGATCCTGCTAAAATCTCTTTATTCAAATGTTTGGGATTTCCTGACCATACTCTCACACCCAAAGACTTGAACTATATTTCAGTACTCATAAAACACAGATTAAGACAATTACAGGAAAAAAATAATAAAATAGCATACACTTATTATAAGATAATCAACCATCTGCCCATCTGTTATGGTCAGATGCCAGGACACCAAGGCACAAACACTTTCTATCTCAGTCATCTGCAGAAATGACAGCTCTTTGGACAAGAGACTCTTCTCTTCTTTTCTATTCCTCTTTCTCATTTTAATGATTCTATACAATTATTGTTTACAACCCAATTTACCTCCATAATTTTAACAGCTCTAAAAGCTATTCACCGTAAGTGGCGAGACTCAGTAGTGATGTCACATACTGTGCTACTGCCCATTTCCATAGCCTCGTATCATCTAGTCTCACTTACTTCTCGTGGGGCTCAGCAATAGCTACTCAAGTTTGAAAAAGTCAAGTCCACTTTTATGTTCTTTTTCTCATTTGGGCTTGTTATTTTTTTCTTTCTAATCTTGGTTCTCTGGGAATTTATATTTTGAGTTCCAAATAAAAAACGTTAATTAACTAGAGCTCCTTTTCCACTTTTAATTGTAAAATAAACAGAGCTCCCCCCCGATATGGCTTATATTACTAACAGCTCATAAAGCAGTTCCACGTTTATGATTGTATTTGGTGCTGTGTGAGGCAGGTTTTATTATCATGTCCAATCTAAAGATTAGGAAACTGAGGCCCAGAAAAGTAAAGTGACTTATTGTAGGGTGCTCAACTGGTACTGGGAAAGCTGATAATCTCTGATGTCTGTCTCCAAGCTCCACACTCTTTCCACAGCCTTACTTCGTTGGAGGTCACTTCCCAAGTGCACTGGATTCCTGAGGGTGGCTTAGGGATCACTTGTTGGAATTAGTTATTAGTCTATAAAAGGACACTCAGATAAATAAATAAATGATGAAAGGACACTCAACAAATATTAACCCCATTTACAAACAAGGATCCCCTTTACTATCTCTTACCAGGTTTTATCACTGACTTATGTTTTTTTTTTTCTTTTTTGCAACATGACGATTTTATTAAATTCATATGTCAGTGTCTGTAACTCAAATGTATTGCATATAGTCACACTCATTTATTGGCATATCTTCCATGGATGCTTTAATGTTACAATGGCAGAGTGGAGTAACTGTGATAGAGACCATTTCACCTACAAACTGCTGACTTATATTCTATTTAAACTGATTTATAATAATGTATGAAAAGTATCTGACAAAAAATTCTATTTTGTCTATACCAGTTCTAATAATCTTTTCTTATTCAGTGGAGAAATTCATTTAAAAATTTGTAAGTGTCTTTTAGTTTGATATCCAACTATTTCACACAAGAAATAATCTAATGGCCACTATCAAGCCTTCTGTTTATCTATGAATTTCTAGGGTTGAAGTTCTTGAAAACTACATCAAGAGAAGAGGTGTAAAAAGTAAATATTCCCTAAATATAAGATCCTCAATTAACCCAAAGATTTTGTTCTGATATCTCTTCTTGATAAAATGAGATTTGGGGATTTATTTTTTCTCCCTTTCATTTTACTTATGTATTTTGGTGTGGTAGGATATGACGGGTCACTCATAAAAGGACCTAATTTGTTATTATGAAACTTGTCTGAGACCACCTGTGTTTGATAATCATCTCATAAAGAGACTACTATTCTGTAGGACTACATGTAGTCAACCGAAGTAACCTAAGTTTCTGTTTTTAGAAGCAATTTAAGAATGGTTTATTTAATAGCAAAGAGAGTACTAAAATAAGATGACATTTCCATTAACCTACATTTCATTTTTCAAGAAGGCTTGAGCTTTTGCAAAATATCATGAATGGAAAAATGTAGTCTCTAAAGAACTTAACTATTCCAGCAGGCATTGTTCATTCATTCATTATTCATTCAGTTATCTAACTCTAACTGGGAGGTCAACTATGCATCAAACCCAAGGATAGCAATAGTAAGACCCATCCATGCCTCCAAGGAGCTCACAATCCCACATGAGGAGATAGAATGACAACTGACAATTGCACCACTTGGAATGACAGCCTTGACGAACAATGCAGAGAACCCCACTGAGGCACAATACAGAGAACACAGGAGGGGCAAATAATTCAGGCAGAGCAAGAGGAAGGAGAAACAGTTCCCACAAGGAGGGCTGGGTCGCTAAGGAGTACCTCCCAGGCAGAGGTAACTGCCTTTGTAAGGCATGGAGCAGACGCAGTCAAAGCCAGGCTGGCTGGGCTGAGGGGCGCGCGTGGATGTGTTGGTACCAGGGTGCACAGAGAGATTGGGTCTGCTTGTGCACAGGATATGTGTCCTGCTAAGGAGGCTGAATTTAGACTCCAACCACACTCCCGGTTTAAATCCTTGTTAGTTTCAATACAACAACTTAAAGACACTTTAAAACAAAACCATTAAAAAGAGTGTCAATTTTATGTTTCAGTTGTCTGGAATATTTTAAGTCACTAGCTCCTCCTTGGGACTAAAAGCTGTATGCAGACAGAAATTAAATTACTTCCTCACCAAAGCATCTGCTCTGATTCAACTCATCCAAGAGTAGACCCAGAAGAGATAACCAATGAACTTATTTCTATACCATGATGTACTATTTAATTCCCCACACTGCTTGACTAGATTATTGTATCAAAAACACCTTGTAGGTCTGTTCTCTGATCGCTAAAAGCTTACAATCTAAGACATAACACTTACCGTTATTCTCAATTTTCAGAACTGAAATGTTATTGCTCTGTGTGACAGATTGAGAAACAAACTAATCATAAAAAGGCCATAAAAGCTAATAACTAAAGGAAGTGTACTCAAATAAATCAATGTAAAATTATAAATGATTAGACTTTTCAATTGTTTGTTATGATTTATTTTACTGAGTTGAAAAATCTATTAACCTTTTGGCATGGGAAGATGGAATTCACTAATTGAGTTAGATGGAGTTCTGCTTTCATTGTCATGCAGATTGATAATATTTACAACTTAAACATCACCCTCTTTCAAAATAGTGCCAACACTTTGATAAGCTGCTGAAGTGCAGTGGGAAAACACCATCTACTGTTAATCTTCACACGGGTATCTGACAGCGCTCGTGACGAGTGGATGAACGTGGTGCCCAAGACGGAGCGCGGAGTGTTCACACTGGGCCTGTGTGATCTGTGCGCTGACAGATCAGCCTTTTTCCCCTGCTGGCTCGATGCCACCTCTCTTTTGGATAAGACACTCTAATGTTAACTGCTGAGCCTTCCATATTAGTCTGTCCACTAGCTCTGCTTTGCAGGGGTCAATTGCTGAGGCTGAATCTTTAAAGTGTTTTTCCTTCCCCCATCCAACTGTAGAAGCTGTTCTATCCATTCATCATCTGCCATTTGGAAATGGGCTACTCTTCTAGTACCACTGTGGTGCCCAACCTCGCTTCTCAAAGTAGGGAATACCTATTCTCACTTGAGTACTTAACTGTGAATCAGGGGCTATATAAAGCCATATGAAGACATAAAAGAGGCACATCATTCTGCTATTGTTTACTCAATGGTCAGTACATTTGAAAAGATAAAAGAGAAAACAAACTCAGTTTCTCTTATTACACATGCTCACGACATGGAAGACTTCTGTGATCTATGGTCACCAAAATGTGTGGGGGTTTCTCCCCATCAAAACATCCTTTAGCCTTGGATTCTTCGGCAGACTCAATTCCATTATGTCTACCTTGAGATAGCATCAGTTGTCACAGGTAAGAGCTCAGTCCCACAAGACTTTCCCCCACATCACATACAAATACAGCTGGCTCTCCATATCCACAGATGCCACAAATGCAGAGTCAAACAACCAAGAATCAAAAATATTAGAAAAAATAAAACAATGGAAAGTAACAATATAACAATAAAAAATAACACAAAAATCTAGTTAACCACAGAATTTACATTGTCTTATGTATTAGAAGCAATCTAGAGATGATTTGAAGTATACCAAAGGATATGCTTACGTTATATGCAAACACTATGCCATTTTATACGAGGTACTTGAGCATCTATGGATTTTGGCATTCACAATGGTCCTAGCACTAATCTCCCTTGTATTCTGAGGAATGACTATAATATGTGTCACTTATACTTTTGACCAACTGGCTATAAATTATGAGTTCCCACAAACCCCTCCATGAGTTCTACTCTACATGTTCCTTGACTTAGGTTGGGGCTGCTTTTCCATCTGAATGCCTATGACTTTTGCACCATCATGAAGTCAAAAAATCTTAAGTCAAACCACCATAAATTGAGACCATCTGTAACTAGAGTAGCTCATAGAACTCAGGGAAACACAAAGTCTACTGGTTCATTATAAAGGATATTATTAATTATTAACATTATCAATGAATACCAGATAGAGAAGTAAAGAACAAGGAATGTGAGAAGGGGCTGGAGCTTCCAGGCCCCACCCAGGGCTCACCACCTTCCCGAAAGTCCCAGGTGTTCAGCCAACTGATTCCAGTTCTTTTGGGTTTCCGTGGAGGCCTCATTACATAGGCGTGATTGATTACATCATTAGCCATTGGTGATCAACTTCGCCTTCAGCTTCTCTTTAGATGGGGAAACTGAAAATCCCAGCTCTCTAATCACCTGGTTGATCCCCATGACCCACAAAAGGTTGACTCATTAGCATGCAAAGAAAAAAACCCCACTATTTTGGAGATTAGAAGTCATATGTGAAAATCAAATGTATATTTCACAATGTCACAAAGTTAAAACAGTTTTATATTAAAATAATATGGAATGTATTATGGAATACAATGGATAGAAAATTTGCATCAATTTTTAAGATAACATATAATACTCCAAAGAAAACATACGTTGGTGGAAGTTAGTTTTAATCCTATCCCCAGAGAATTGGGGTAACAAGTTTGCTCTTCTGTGCCCTGCGGATATCTTGGCAGCAAATCTTAAGCAGCACTGTGTAGAAAGAGCACAGGCTTTAGAAATAGACACAGCTGAGTTTGAATTCCCACTCCTGTATCTTTCTTAAGAGTTTGACTTTGACCAAACTCAGAAGTTGAGTTTGTCCTCAAGCTTCTGTGTCCTCATCAAACAAGAAAGTGGTTTAATATGAAGATTTTATAAAACATACAGCATAGTTGCTGAAAGAGCCAGTGTGAGCTTTTAAAAACATGTCAGATCAAGTCATGCTCCTGTTTAAAACCTTCCAACTGCTTATTCTTGCCTTCGAATACAGCCCCATCTGACTCCATCATGGTGTTCTAGACCTTTTAGTATACCCTTCGTCTGGTGAAGACTATAGGGTCCTTCTCAGAATAATGTTTCAAAATTCATACAGTAAATTATAACAAAGGAAAGCACTCATGTTGAAATAGTTAAAATACTAATAAAAATTCAAAACTTACACTCCAATAATATATGTACTTTTCTATTCACACATCAAATCACACAATATAGTGGCAGGTTCTCTAATTACAGTAGTTTTGAAGTAGTGATGAACAAACAACATTTCAGGATATCTGCACAAATGTAATTTGATGAAAATACTTGTGATTTCTAGTCGTGAAAGTAATAGGCTACTACCATGGCTTATTTTTTTCTTTGCCTATACTTGTGACTGAAGGAAATGCTAAATTTCATTTAAATGTTAGCAAAGATAAAAATGTGCTTTTATATTGAAAGATAAAAATATATTTGTTCCCATCCAAGTTCATTGTTCTCATCCAAGTCCCTCGGAGGTCTAGGCACCCGGTAAGAGCTGGGATTCTAAGCAGTATTCTTCAACCTCACTTCTCATCTCATCCCTTCTGCCTACCACAATCTGGCCACCCTGACCACCTTAGACATCTGCTTTTGCCTTTGGGATTCTTTGGCCTTGAATCTTTGCATGGTTGTGGTTGTTCCTCTCCCGTAGTTTTTATCTCAACTGAATGTGGTCCTGACTACCCATGTAAAGCAGGAGCATCCCTGTCTCCCCTTTATCACTCCCTGCTGTGTCTTCCTCATAGCCGTTACCCCTGTCTGATAGGACTGTGTTCATTTGCATATTCTTGTCTATCCCTGAGGTTCACGGGAGCAGGAGCCTCATCTACATGTTCCGTGTCACATCCCCAGCATCGAGAACAGCAGTTGGGTCTAGCACATCTTTGTAAGTGAAAGAAAAAAATACTGCGGACTCCATCAGTGTTACTTCTGTCATCTTTCACTGTGTATTTTTTGGGACAAACTCCTGCCCTCAAGTGGTTTCCGATCCAGTGGCAGCTGGGGTGGCCAGCTGGGGAAGGAGGCACCAGTCCTACTCGGGCTGTCCCTCGCGCCTGCACATCCATGGGCAAAACACTCCTAGGGACCTAGTTCCTACGGTGCCGGATGGCTGGGTTGGTCTGTGGTTTATGATCCTTAGGAGCTAACAGTTCAAGGTGCCTTATGTGGCAGGTGACGGATTCTGACCCTACATGGAGGAAGCATTGCAGACTTGGGAGGGCTTTAAAGGGCAATCAGTCTCCAGTAAATGACCAAGAGGAGGCATTTTCACAGTCATGAACTCTCAGGGTTGAAAGAAACTCCAGAGGCCACCTAACACAACCACCAGGGAACACACTGCGTGTTACCACGTGTCCACTTCTGAAGAGGTCATGTAAAGCTCTGGATCTTACGTGCAACCCAGAGCAGGAGGTTAAGGGTATGAACTGTAGAATGGCACGCTCCCTGGGTTCAAGTCCCAGCTCTGTTTCTTACTAGCCACAGGAACAGAGCCAAACTAGTTAACTTCACTGTTTCTCATTTTCTACTTCTGCAAAATGGAAATAACAGCAATATCCCCTTCATAAGGGTATGGTCAAGAGAAAACTAATGTGATGTGATTAAAATACATTCAGTAAATGCTACTTATGATTCTCTCTGCTAAACCATTTTCAAGTGGGGCAAATTCACTATGTATATGTCCCCTAACACCATTTTCCCTTCTTCCGTTGCAATTGAGTTTCCACCAGCCAGGGACTGCATTTACCCAGGTCAGCATTTCTGGGAGCCAGCATATAACTTGATCTTACCTTTTCCTTGACATTCACGTGAGTATTCAGTTCAGCCATCTTGCTTTTAGTGGAATAAGCCCTATAAGGAAGGGGAAAAAAGATTAACTTCAAAGTTTTAAAATGGATTTCTCAATGTGTTATTTTTGTACTCTGTTCTGACATAGCAAACAATTTTGTTCCATCATAATTATAAATGCCATTTTAGAATATAAAAATACTTTCAAGCTAAGCATTTGACTTCGATATGTTCTAAAAGCATATTACGATAACCCTGGAAGACAATGTGAAATCTTTTATTCATGGCAGTATTGACATGGAAAATGACAAAGACAGAAGGGAATGTACTCAAACTGTGCTTATTAGGTAAAAGAAAGGTGGTCAGAAGCAGTGAGAGGAGGGAAATTGTTCCTACTTTAGGCAGCCATCGTCATCACAATCCTCATTGTCCCAAAGCTTTTATCAGCCCCTAAGTGGGCTGCCAAACATTTACCGAGTATCTCCTACATGTATGTAATTACCCCAAGTGCTACAGAGAGAAACAAGAGAAATGGTTCCAGGTTTACACACAAGAAACACCTGTGCCTTTTCTCTCTGTCCGTAATGCTCCAACTTCGGACTTTTGTAGGGTTGTTTGTTTCCTGCAGTCTCCACCTCAGCTTGAGTAACACCCTCTCCTAGAGGGGGCCTCTACTGTCTCAGGCTACCCCTCCCCCCGCCTCCTTCTCCACCAGCCATAACCATCCTCACTTCCCTTTTCACTTATGAGTATATCTGGGACAACTGTCCAGATCAGTATGTATGTACCTCCACCATAGTTTTTAACGACCATAAATTCATGATCTCCAGTTTCAAATGGACTCTTAAAACTGCCCATAAGAACTGCCACCCCACGCCCCTCCCCCAGGGCTGGGGGGATAAAGCGCTAACGGTTAATGGCTGCAAAAATCTTCTTAGCTAGAATGAACGATATCCGACAGCACAACAACATGGCCATAATCAACAGTGAGTTAGTGATACTTTAAAATAACTAAAAGAGTAGGATTGGAATGTTCCTAACAGCAAAGAAATGATAAATGCCCGAAGTGATGCCTACTCCAGATACCCTGATGTGATTAATTTACATTGTATCAAAACATCACATGTACCCTATAAGGATATACAACTCTTATGTACACACAATAATTAAGAATACGAATTAAAAGTTTTAAAAATAATTTTTTTAAACCTTGCCCATAGGCCTTCTGTTTCCCCAAGCTCTTCAGGTTTCTGCCTTGGTTGCCCAGGTTTCCTTGTGGAGTGGCTGGCTCCGAGAAGACCTGCATTGCTGTGGGCTTTCTTTCCTTTATCTGGTCAAAATTCCTAACACTGAGCTGTGGGCTTTCTTTCCTTTATCTGGTCAAAATCATTCACCATTATTATGGAAGATATATCTGAAATCTTTAATAGTTTCAATCTTTTTGAAACAGAGAATAAATGACTTAAATGCATGCATAGATTGCTTCAGAAATTAGCAGCTTGTCAGGCCAAAGTATCAATATACACTCCCTATTTGCATGTTGAAAGCTTTTTGTCAGTCAAGAACCCTGAAACACTTCAGCATATTATTTTGGTCTTTTGTTATAAAGAGTGCCCCCATCTCCAGAGTTGATGCATGCTAGGAATAACTTACAAAAATTCTCTGATTTCTCCCCACTATTTTCTTTTACACCTATCAACGCCTTAAACAAAGCACAAATTCAGATCCATTATCTTTTGCTGATTTTAGGATGAAAGCTTGGCAATATGCAATGTTAGCTCTATCACTGGAATTATTGTCAAATAGGAACTACATAGACATCAAATATTAGAAACAGCAAGACTTTATTTTTACAAGTTTTACAAGTTTCCACATGATATGGCCACTGACATGTGCATGTGGGCATGCTAGCAGAGGGACCTGTGTCCTCACTCCCAGCAAGGCAGCTCTGTCCCTGTGTTCTGCAAATCGTCCATTGTATTGACAACATTTCTCATTTCCTCCAAATGGTGAATTCTATATCCTCTGACTTGGCATACAGGAGGAAGTAAATAATACCAGCTGACAAAATCACTCGAATGTTACACATATTCTCACTTATTCCTGTCCCTGAAAGTTACTAATAAAAGACATGATTATTTTCTGTTTATCTTTAACAGTGACCAGAGATGGTGTGTGAGAAAAAAGAACAAATAATCAGTTGTTTGTTTATAAGCCATGGATGGAAAGTAGAACCTTTGGTGAGTCATCACAATGCCCGCAAAATAATCTACCATCATGATATCTGAAGATTTCCCATTCGAATGAAAGGTTTGTTATTATGTAAATGCACATTGTATGTACAAGTATATAAAAGTGGCTTTTCAGTGTGTGATAATGTATGTGTGTGTATGTGAGAGAGAAAGGGAGAGGTATACCTCTGGAACTATGAACAACCGGATGGTGCCAGGTGACTCTGGTGGCATTTTAGGATGGAACTGTGAGCCATTAACGCCTTTCCTTAGACTAGACCAGCTGCATCCTCCAGACACATCTATGTGTGATTTTGCCATTAAAGATGCATTAGTTTTTGTGTTCTGGGCTTTGATGTCTAGGATTTGAGCATAAAGCATTTCTAAAGTTGTGAATTTTATAACCTACAGAGCAATCAGGGAGGAATTCCAGTGAAGACAGGAAATTTCTCAGATCTGAGGTAGTGGTAGCATTTGATGGTAAGCTATATTCACAAGACAAAATGCGCACACACACACACACACACACACATACACATCCCTCCTTGGCAATTACCTTTCTCTTTGACTTCAAAGTCTGATTCAAGGAAAGAGTCATCTTCAGTACTGATACCAGTAAGATTAAGCACAACATTATTTTTTTGTGGAAGAAAAATGCTGGCTATGATAGTAGTGTGAGACTATTATAGGTTTTCAGATGGGAAGATAAGATCAAAATAGTTGTAGGGATCAGTTCTTTGCCCAGTTTATTCTCTTGTTTTTTGTTTATTTGTTGTTTGTTTTTTTTGCAGGTTTTGGCCAGGGCCAGGTTTGAACCCACCACCTCTGGTATACGGGGCCAGTGTCCTACTCCTTTGAGCCACAGGTGCCGCCCCTATTCTCGTGTTTTTTCCATGTGGAAGGCTGCCTCCACATGCCCTAACTTCCAAGTGGGGGTATAGTGCCCTGTCTACATCATGGCTTTCTGCCAGCTATTGTGTAACAGAGGAATCGGGAAAGTGGTCACAGATCAAGTTATAGAAACTGCCTGATCTAAACAGCTAGTTTGCCTTGAAATATTATAAGTGCAAGTGGCTACACAGTCAAGTTGGGCTCTGGTGATAAGGACATCCATTAGGGAAACTGTGGGACAGGTGAGGCTTATTGTCAATGGACCCTGCAGAATATGCAGAAGCACACCCTGTACCCTGAACTCTCACTGCCTTTCCTGAGCTGACTCCCTCTTCCCTCTGAAAAGGAAAACGAAACTGTGCCGTTTCCCTCACACCTCAGTTTCACATCTCACTTGGTCATCATGCTCAGTAGTGTGTCACTGCTGCCCACGGCTGAATGCTCACACCTTAACATGTGTGAACCACTAAAGTTTCAAATATGCAAGAAAGTGCAGGCATCTCTGACTTCTTAAGAAGGAACTTGATTTCTCCTTTTTGGAAGGAAGTATGGAGAACTCTCAAAGAACTCAAGCTAGACCTCCCATTTGATCCTGCAATCCCATTACTAGGCATCACCCAGAAGGAAAAAAAAACAATAAAGACACTTGCACTAGGCTGTTTATTGCAGCTCAATTTACCATCGCCAAAATGTGGAAACAACCTAAATGCCCAGGATTGGATTAACAATCTATGGTATATGTACACTATGGAATACTATTCAGTCATTAAAAAAAATGGAGACTTTACAACCTTTGTATTAACCTGGATGGAAGTGGAACACATTATTCTTAGTAAAGCATCACAAGACTGGAGAAGCATGAATCCCATGTACTCAAGTTTGTTATGAGGACAATTAATGAAAATTATTGTCATGGTGGGGGTGAGGGAAGGGGAGAGCAGAGAGGGAAAGAATGTGGGCGGGGGGGGGAAAGGAAGAGCAGAGAGAGGGAAGGAGCAAGGGGGGTGGGGTCTTGGTGTGTGCCACACCTTTTGAGGGCAAAACACGATTGTAAGAAGGACTTTACCCAACAAATGCACCAGTGTAACATGGTTTCTTGTACCCTCAATGAATCCTCAACAATAAAAAAAACAAACAAACAACCAATAAAACAAAAAGGTCTTTTAGTAACACAGGAGAAAGTGCTTTAAAATCCCACTGCACATGACAAGCCTCAATTCTTAGTGACTCTTCGGAGATCTGTCGTGCTATGCTTGGCATAGGGTGGGGGGCAGTATGTGAATAAATGATAAAGAACATGAAAAAAAAAGAACTTGATTTCTAATTCCTATTATCACTTAAGATTATTCTTGAAACAGACCAGTTACTGATGGCTAACTATTCAAGTCTATGGGTATATGTTCTATGCATAGCAATTAATCAAAACAAAATTAAGACAGCCAGAAATATAAGTCTTGATATTCATGCAACATTTCAATAGCTTAGGTACTGTTTCAAAGCTTTTTTTCCTAAAAATTGCAATTTAGATTTCAGTAATGGCATTATAAACATACATAGATGTCATGTAATATTTATAGATATTCTAGAAAAAATAAACATCAGGAAAATTGCTAAAACTTATTAGAGAAGACACCAATGACAAAGAAAAGAATTTCACCATTTTAATATATCATGTATAGACTTCTCCAGTATAAAATGAATGAACCACAAATACAGTTACCACTAATCACTTCAAGCACAAAGTTATATCAGACTGAATTATCCACTGAGCAACACTCTTACCGAACATGCATTAACACCAGTCAGAAAATCCTTTAGCTATAACAAAGATAAATTTTTTTTTTTTATGAGAAACAAACTTGAATGGCAGAAATTCTGGCAAATACATTTGGATTAGCATTTACAACTGAGATGATTCAATGAAGTTTAATGTGTATCACAAACTCCAAGTTTAAAGAATACATATTTATGTTTCTCCCATGTAATCATATGAAGTCCAAGTTTAAAGAATATATATTTATGTTTCTCATGTAATCATATAAAATGTGGAAAGTTGTAACAATATATGTGATGTTGCTGTCTCCATTTCTCCTCATATTTATTACCTTGCCAGTAATACAGTTTCACTTTTGTTTCTCTGAAATCTATTATTGCTCTTAAAATTCACTTCCCTGTTCTCAAGTATTGTATCACTTTGCTTGAGCTGGATTTAGAAAACTAGAGGAAATACTCAAGAAAGATTTTAAAATAGAGCTTCCTACAATTTTTTTCAAGGTTATTTATGCAAAGTGTTCACATAATTTATAAAAATATAAAAATCATACTGCATATTTGGGGCCATTAATAAAATATTTCATAAATTATCATAACGTAAACCAGTGGTTCTCAACCTTCCTAATGCCGCGGCCCTTTAATACAGTTCCAAAGGGGTCGCGACCCACAGGTTGAGAACCGCTGATGTAAACTGAAGGGGGATAGATAATAAATGCCATAAGGTATGGCTTAGAGAGGGAAAATGACCAAGTTGATAGAGACTGGAGATTGACTTCACTTTCCGGCCAATCCTGGGACCTGACAGGGAAGCTCTGGAAAAGGGAAATTTCTGGGCCCCAGCGTCAGTTGGTATAGGGGACTTGAGCCTTAACACAGCAAGTCTCCAAGTTATTTTCATGCAAAGCTAGATTTGAATGTGGCTCCTCTGTACTGGAACATGCTGGAAGTATAAAATACATCCTGGATTTCCAAGACTTAGTACTAAAAAAGGGATTCATTTATATTTTTATATTGATTATATATTGAAATAATAGAATTTTATAAATTGGATTACATTAAAATTAATTTCCTCCATTTCTTTTTGCTTTATTAATGTGACTACAAGAAAATTTACAACTGCATATGTGGCTCACATAACTTTCTTTTTTTTGAGACAGAATCTAACTCTGTCACCCTGAGTAGAGAGCTGTGGTGTCATAGCAACCTCAAACTACTGGGCTCAAGTGATCTTCCTGCCTCAGCTTCCCAAGTAGATGGGATTACAGGTATACACCACCATGTCGGGCTAGTTATTTTCTATTTTTAGTAGAGAAGGTTCTCACTGTTGTTCAGGCTGGTAGAACTGAGCTCCAGTGATCTTCCTGCCTCAGGCTCCCAGAGTGCTAGGATTACAGGTGCGAGCCGCCGGGCACCCTACTGACCACACATCAGATTTCTATTGGAAAGTGCTGTCCTAGAGCTCCGGTTCCTGAAGTGCGGCCCCCGGATGAGCACCATCAGCTTGGCCTGGGAACTTTTAAGAAGCTGGTAGGTGAATAACTACATCAGAAAGAAACCCTGTTCAATTCAGGTGGAGGGAGAGGGGAAGGGTTTGGTGTGCTCTCGCCTAATGGGCACACTGTAAGGGCATAGGGCACACCTGCTGGGTGAGGGACTCACCTACAACTTGGACTTTACCTAACAAATGCAAACAATGGGACCCAATCGTTGGTACCCTTATAGTAATCTGAAATAATAAAAGAAGAAAAGCAAACACTCTGCCCCAGGCACAGCATCAGGCCCCCAGGGCATTCAGCGGCACACAAGCTAAACTTTGGGATCACTGGGGCCTCCATCTGGGGAACACAAAGAAGGGGCCTCTTTCTTGACCTCAATCACTATACGCAAGAAACAGGACTCTCCATCTAGATAGAAATATGGGGTGGGGGGCAGCATCCTATACATTACATTGCTAAGGAATGGTCTTTTTGGCAACTTATTAATAATAATTCACACACTTACGGAGATCTTATAATGTACCAGGCACTCTGATTGGTGCTTGACATTTTTCCATTTTACCCTCACAATCCTATGAGTAGAAATTATGATTATCTGCAAATGATACAAGTGAAAACCGAGGGGCAGAGATTTAGTAACTAACTCAAGGTCTCACAGTAAGCGGCACACTGAGGACTCATACCTGTCAGCTACCTCTGGGGTCCGTGGCCATTGTGCTGATCGCACCTGAGAGCCATCTTAAACCAGTCCGGGGCCTGCTGTCTTCCTGTGGTGGTGAGAACTCCGCAAGGAGAACGTCGCTGCCGAGGGCCCTGCCTTGTCAGGCTGGGCAGGGCACACAAACCGCAGGGCTAAACCACTCAATTCACGTGGGAAAGGGCATGGATGCACTTGTTATAGAGAAATGGCTGTGTTCCTGTAGCTTCCTACCCCGGGTGAGATCAAAGAGCTGCATTTAGTGGGGCCTCAGCCCACAGATTGTCTCTTTGACACTGTGATGCTGCCCAGAGCCTCTGTGACAGGAGGGTGGACGCTTAACTGCTTCTTTAGCATAAATTAATCAATGCGTCTCTGTACCTGATTTTTCTTTCTTTCTTTAAATTAGAAAAAATATATATATTATTATAAAGGGACAATACAAACATATTTCACTTATAAATGAGGTTGCAATATCCTAAACAACATATCAGCAAGTCGAATTAAAAATTACTACACGGTGTTTTTTGTTGTTTTTTGAGACAGAGTCTCATTTTGTCCTCTCAGAGCCATGGCATCACAGCTGACAGCAACTTCAAACTCTTGGGCTCAAGCAATTCTCTTGCCTCAGCCTCCCAAGTAGCTGAGACTACAGGCGCCTGCCACCCATCTATTTTTAGAGATGAGGTCTTGTTCTGGCTCAGGCTGGTCTTGAACTTGTGAGCTCAGGTGATCCACCTACCTCAGCCTCCCGGAGTGCTAGGATTATAGGTATGAGCCACACCACGCCCTATGTACCCGATTTTTGTATAACCTTGACAATAGTAGGATCGGGTAGATCTCAACATGTTTTCTTGCAGCTATCTCAGAGGGACTGATTGGGACTCACCTTGTGTGCAGGAATCCTCAGAAAAAGGCATATACGTGTATTTAATGTATACACAGGAGTCTTTAGAATGAAGACTCAAACCTATGGAGAATGTTGTCTAATTTTATGCTTAGGTTTAATAAAGTATGGACAGTCATAGAGAAACATGATTGGACAAATAAATGTTAACAGACAGAGGAAATCTAGTAAGGCCTGTCTAGTAATTTTGGCCTGCTTGAGTAATTTTTTAGGGGTTTGGGATAGGACTCCCTCTAGAGTAGGGGTATTACAATCTATAGCTAAATAACATTGGTTGGATAATTATTTTCACAGTTAGTTTTTCTACAGAAGGTAGAGGGATAGTTAAGAGTAATAATTTTAGTTTTTATGGCTGGCTTTGGGGAAAAGGGATTGTTTTTTCTGGCTAGTCCTGAGAGAGAATGAGACTGAGCGGCTGGACCACAGGACGAGGTCAGAGAAAAACTTGATTTTGAGGCTGTTTCTGAGGCCTTTATTTTGGGATTATTTTCTGAGTCCCAACAGAAGTCAATCATGCCACATGATTTGAGAAGTAGAAAAAAGCATCTCAGCTAAAACAGTGTCAACAGGATCTTGGAGTACAAACTTTGTAGACAACTGCATTTTCACGTGGTTTAGCGCATGTGATTACGTCTGGAAGAGGATGCAACATCATAGATTAATGGACTTCATTCTACTGCTTCCATCTGCTCTTAGCAGGGAGCAGTGTTCTGAGAGGATGGGAAACGGGACAGGCAGGTTTTGCAGGGAGAGCTGGTTGCTACACATCTGTCTGTGCCGGCACCACTGATCCTGATGGCTGCAGTGTGGCATGAGGGCCCCTGGTCTCCAGCTAGTGAATGATAGGTTGGAGGAAATAACTTGTGGTCTCTTAGCTCTTAGGTACTCCAGGCTTGTCAGGGCACTGAGAGTGGATGAGAACGCGTATACAAGGTGCAGGTTCTGTCTCCAATGCACAGTACTGGGCTATTTCTCTGTGTATTAGCTAAAAAAAAGAAATAGTGCTTGTTCTGCAAAACTAAGTTAAACTGTCTTCTTTTTTTTTTTTTTCCATTTTTTTCTTTAAGACAGCGTCTTACTCTGTTGTCCTGGGTAGAGTGCCAAGGCGGCATGATAGCTCGCTGCAACCTCAAACTCCTGGGTTCAACAGATGCTTCTTGCTTCAGCTTCCTGAGTAGCTGGGACTACAGGTGTCTCTCACAATGCCCGGCTGGTTTTTTATTTTTAGTAGCGATGTGGTCTTGCTCTCGCTCAGGCTGGTCTCGTAGTTCCCAGCTCAGGTGATGCACCGGCCTCGGCCACCAGAGTGGTAGGATTACAGGTGTGACTCCATACATATTTTAAGTTCAGTTAAACGTTTCTCCATCCATAGTGAACTGTAACCTGACTGGATGTTAAACAGGCTGTAACCTACACTTGCACCAATCACACATTTCCAGCCAATACAGGCCGCCAAGTGTTCAAATCAAGTTCAAACAAGGCAAACGGCCAGCTGTCACCAACTCGGCTGTTTCTGTCCCTCATTTCCATTGTCCGTATGTCACTCTCCTTTTTCCGTCCATAGATGTTATTCCACCATGTGGCAGTTTCTGCCCTGTTCACAAATGCTTCGTTGCTCATTTAAACTCTATTGAATCTGATTTGTCTAAAGTTTTTCTTTTACTTCTATAAAATATTGGGTTTTCTGTGGCTTTACTTTTCAATTGCCTAATCCTCTCTCTTCCTTTTTGAGTCTTCTTTCTTTGCCTCAATCCTTTGCCGTTCCTTATTGGGTTTTGTAATTATGAAGTCTCATATTCAAAGCGCTTGTGCTCTTTTTTTCCATGGTTTAATTCCCACAGTTTCGTTCCTCGGAGGAAAGTTTCTTTAATTATTAGGAAGGAGGACATATCAACAATGAACCAGAGAGTGGTGACTGAAATATGAATTTCATTAGAAGATACTTAGCCTGTTTTATTGTTTAATTTAAAGGAAAAAACCCTCAAGGCTGCATTTGTATTCAAAGACATTTCAATGTACTCAATCCACTGTTAGAACAACTTCACTGAAAAAGCATTTTAAGGGCAAATGTCAGGAAAAAATTTCATATTTAAAAGCTCTGGCTCGGCCTCTTTTGAAAAGCAGGGTTAGCCTTTGATTTAGAAATGTCACTGCCTACTAAGTTCTTTGTGGGGGGAAGAAAGAAAATTGAATGTTTTATTTAAACAGGTCATTAACAGTCAATACTTATTTGAAAAGGCCTGCTTTCAGAGGCAGATAAAAGCTTCCAATCACTTAGAATATCACTTGAGCAGATCTGGGGCAAGATGTGCTGATGCGAGTTTCAGACCTGGATTGGGAGAACATCTTCACTCAACAGCCCCAGTGCCTACGCAGGGGCAGAGTCACTGGCATTGTGTGCACTGCTGTATATACCCCCATACAGAGATATGGCCAGAGGAGCACAAAGCACACTCCGTGGTAGGTCCAGCTTTGAATTTTCCATTTTAGTACTGGCAAATGCTTGTGAATGAAGATTAACCATTTTTGCATAAAGCGCCAAGCCACCTCCCCACGGCAGCAGAAAGCAAATGGACCCAAAAGAGCAAAGGACAGCTAAAATAAATGCAGTGGATCCCAGGCAGTGCGAGCACTGGGGGAGGAGCGTACAGCGAGCGTTATTAGCATTCATCTACGCCATGGTCTTTCTATTTAATTTGAAATGATTTCATTTCATAGGTCTCTGATGGCTTGAGAATATAAATAAATGCCTTTTTCTAAGCATGACCCGATGCTGGCTCCTATAAGGATGTGCTTCTGATTGCAGGGCTTTAAAGCAAACATGTGTTTCCATAGAGATGTGGGCATCCTGGACCTGGAGCAAGTACCCACTTGTATCAGCAACTCAATTATGCTCAGTTCCTTTAAGATGCAATGATGTAAGCTCGAGTCTTTAAAATATGCCCATCCTCAGAGACGCCTGAGGAAAGGTGAAGTGGCTGGCATTCTACAAAGCAGAGAAGAGGTTCAGAAGAATAAATGCCACCCTCTCCAAGCACACCTTAATAGGCTGTCTCCTTGCAGATCAGAGGGGTACACTTCCCCATCCCTGCCACACAGCCTGCTGAGCAAATCTCAAATCTCAGAAGAGTCTGCACAAAAGATCAAGCACAGTTCTTTATACCCCACCCCAGAGCACCAAGAACCCTACCATAAACTCCCTGAATGTTGAAAAATAAATAACATGTTTTCTCTTCCCTCCTCTCCTCCTCTCTCCTCAACTAGCTATGGGCAATTCCAGCAGAAAGAGCAATGCTTTTCGTTATTATTTGACAAACATTTCATTAAACACCGCCAATGCACCGGGCTCTGTGGGGAATGCCGGCAATAATGAAACGAACACTTCTGAGCTCTGCCTGCATACCTACACATCTCTCAGCATTGTCCAAGTATTACTTCATTTACTTCTCAGAATAGCCCAATGGAGCATATACCTGTGTTCCTGTTATCCCCATTTTATAGAAAAAAAAAAAAAAATGGAAGCACAGAGAGGTAAGCTGCTAACTCCAGGCATACAGCTGACTTGTTATGTGACCAAGCTGAGATGTGAACTTGGCTCTTCTGTTTCTGGAGCTCCTGGCTCCAAAAGAGCTTACGCATCAGAAAGAGAGACAAACACGTACATAAAAATACAGAAAAGAGCCAGACTAAGGGGTAAAGAAGGAAAATAGAGTGAGGGGTAAAGAAATTAGATTGGGATTAACCTGGCTCAGGATTTGCTCAGAGCAAAGCTGGGGCTGGAGTCTGCCCAGCTTGGAGGTCTCATCCCAGAGATGCAGGCACATCGCGGTGTGGGAAGGAAGCTTGCTGTTAGAGGATGGGGTGGGGGGCTGTATCTTTTAAAACTTTTTATAGCATCTTTTTAAGGACAACATTGCATATTCATGTCCAAAGACAATATGAGTTGTGGTTCTGCAATGTAACTCTGGACTGGCAAAGAGAACCCCTAATTAAGCCTGGCAAACAAAGGCTGTATGTTTATGGCTGAACTCTGGGAAGCTGGTTTATCATGGAATAAACCCCAGGTAAAGGAACCCATCGTCTCTTCAGACCACAGTCTGGTTTCAAAAGCCTCAGTTCCAGCACACTTACAATACGCCTAGCTCACTAAGTCAGCACTCTCCTTGTAAGCATTTAATGATCTCAGAGTAGCAGAGGAAGCTCGGTCTTTCCTAGTTCCTTGAAACACTACTGGCACTGGCTGAATAAAAACAGCGTGTGATGCACTGCTGAGCACACTGCCATCCGGTGGGAAGGAAACACCAGGGAGCAGAGGCAGAGCCTCCACCTCCAGCAGGAGCGCCTCACAGCCCCTTTCTCCCCTCTGCCCCCACCCATTTCTTCCTAAGGCTTCCCAGCAAATGCAGCCTCAACTCACTTTTTAAGGTTTCCTGGTGTCCAAATCAGGGCTCCGGGTGCACAATCTGGAGCTGCCGGCTTTATCAGCAGATAAGCTCTGTTTCCTAACTGGCCACCTTTATCAACTTGCTTTTACTGCAACCAGTAAGTCCTCTCACCAGTGAAAAAGGCGGAGCCAGAAACCCGGAGTAGTGGCAGGATCTTGGGTGTGGCTGAGTAACCAGCAGTGGGCTGGTGGCCTTGATGCCCTGAGGCACAGAGAGACTCACCTTCTGACAGCCTGCTTGTTCCCTCTTCCTGGAACTGCCCAGTGCTCTGGCCCTCGGGCCCCTGCTAGGGAACACTCAGTTCTTCATCCTTCTTACCCAGGAAAGGCGCAGCTGTCAGACTGAACCTGCAACCTTTACACGGACTGCCCCTGAGGCTGACAGACAGCCTGGGCTGGGACTGTAGTCATCATTCCAAAGGTCAGTTTCTGGGTAGGATCGTCTGCTGAGGGCTTCTCATCTTCCAGGTGATGCGAGCACAGGCACATTAATCAATTAGCTAACATTCCTAGGACTACACGTGGAGGCCATCTCCCTGTTTTAAAACCAGTTCCTGGTTCCAGGCCCGACTGGAAGCTTCTGTTACCTAATTTTATACTAAATGAAAAATGTACAAACCACGTCCAGAGGTATGCATTTTATTAGAGGTCATGCTCTTGCTCCAAAGAATGAAATTCCAGCTGTTAGGTTTGTTCAGTCTTTACCAGTGAAAAGCCAGTGTGGGGAGCATGGGCTGGGACAGCATTTGGGGCAGAACAGAGAAAGGGTTTCTTATCTGTCAGGCCCGCTCTACCTACACACACGTTAGTCTTCTACATGTTACCTGTTTGCTGGTTCAATTTGTAGAAAACAAATGCATGTATGTTCTACGCGTTCTTAGAAGGGTGCATCTCTCTACAGGATCAGAACTTATTTCCCCACCATTTGAGCCCATCTAGTTGACCACAGGCAGGAAGTCAGCCTAGAAAGCCACTCCTGCCAGCCCTATGACAGAGGCATCTGTAGCAAGGTGGCTCTGTCACCAACCACAGTAACTTGGGGCCTTAAATAACCACAAAGAGGAAATACTGCTACATAGATACTTCTTTGTGTTCTTATGATAGACATTAAGTAATTACGTCCAGCAAGATTGAATCCCAGCTCTGGTTTGGGGATTTGAGGAAGTGACTTGATCTCTCTCTGTCTCTGTTTCCTCATCAGTATCCTGAGGACGATAATAGTAACTACCTTGTAGGGTGGTGAGGAGGATGGAAGGAGTTCATATCTATAAAGAGATTACAACAGTGCCTGAAACTCACCAAGTGCTATAATAGTGCTATAAAAGGATATAAATAGATTTCCCTATAGCTCGTGTGGTGACTTTCCTACTGTCCTCATTGTACAGGTGAGAGAGGTTATGGTCATGCATGAGACAGGGATGGAGCTGGCCTTTGAAACCTGACCTTCTGACCACAAATTGCCCTCATGTGACTATACCCTTTCCCCCCCCCCCCACTGACGCTGCCCCCTGATGGGAGGGCTAGGGCAGCTCCAGAAGGAGGGGTGGTGGCCCAAGGCTAGGGCCTGAGTGCAGCACTGCTAACGGCTTATGAACTCTCAGAGCTCCATCTGCGTCTCTGGGTCTTTTGTTTTTCATGCTCTTAAAACTGCAGCCTGTGCAGAAGCAAATGCACCACTACAATACTTCTTCCCTTTACAGCCATGGGAGACGCATGGCAGGGCAGGTTTCCTGCCTCCTGGCTCTCAGATGTGCTTAGGGCTTTCAGGATCAGATTGACAGCTAAGGTACTTGCCTTTGGAGGACAGTAAGCAGGAGGAGGGAGGGCGATTGGCGAGATCTCACCTAATGTGCACAATGTGAGGGTGTTCAGCATGCCCCCCTGGGTGAAGGCTCAATTACAATTTGAACTTTACCTTAGAAATGAAAACAATGTAACCTAAACATTTGCACCCTCTTGTTAATCTGAAATTAAAAAAAAAAACAACAGCAAAGTTCAAATAAAGTCTTAGAGCTAATTAGGGAACAATCTAAAGGTTACTAAACTTCCCACACATTGTGACTTCAGGTAATCATATCAAGGCGGATCAAAGAGAGAAGTGATGTGATTTTAATGCCCTTGATTTATTCTAGTGCAGTGACAGATAATAAATACTCATTTTGATCATTTTACATTATGCTCGAAATTCTAGAGATCATATTTACTATCTATCTTAGTAAATTTTCTTTCAATTTCTAACTGTAATAAAAAAATAGAAATTTGTCACCTGAAATATGCTATCATGGGAAAATTAATAAATACTTTTAAAGTGCTTCAATTATACATGATTTGAATAGATTTAATAAATTATAAAAAGAATTCCTTCCTTTTTAAAAGCCTGCTTCTGATAAATTTCACCGTGCCTTTTTCTTTTCCAAAACCCCAAGTACAATGTCTTTGACAAGCTAAGTGTTCAATAAAAAGTTGTGGGAAAAAAAGAAAAAAATGTCCTCTCATTTAATCTTCCTTTCCCTAGTTAAAATGAGTTTGTTTCACTTATTCTCCAGTTTTTAACCACTAGCATGGTTAACACTTTAAATGCCACCTTTCAAACCAGCTTTGTCCAACCCTGTCCTGACACTGTCACTCACCCTCCAGCCCATTCCCTGTTCTCCTCCCTACCACATCCCACCCTGCAAGATCGTGTAGTCATTATCAGCGTCAAGGTCTAATCACGAGCACCACAGCCCTCCAGGTCTTCTTCACTGAACCCCACATAGTTCATCTCTTTAAGCGGGTGACTTCCTCAACATCCTGTACTTATTTTATTTCTTCTTCCTATAAGCCTTCTCAGGAAAACCAAGTCACTAGACTAGTCTAGTTCCTCTCCATCAAGGCCTGCATGACAATCCAAGTAACACAGACTAAAATTTACTTTTTCTGTGGTGTATGAGAGGAGAAAAAAATAATTCATTTTTATCCAGTATTAAAAACAGCTAACCACTAACCTCACCAGTACATACCCAGGTAACTTTAGCACAGGTATGGACTTTCATTGTGTCGGCACCCATACACATTTCATGGGCCCTTATAAACCTTCTCCAGCCTGCCTTGTCCACTATGTTTACAGCAGAAGAGGCCTGAGAATAGACACACGACCTCGCACTCAGTTCCTGCCTGCCCTAGGGCTCAACTCCCACTGGGAGAAGTTCAGAAAATTCCAGATGCTTACGATGGTCTATGTGCCTTGCAATACATACTTTAATCTCTTCCAAATTATTTTTCTAAAGATTGAATGAATCAAAACTGGTTTTTGTGCAACAACTCAAATATTGTACAGGCCTCTCAACTAAACATAATACTATATGTTATTTCCCTTTGAAAGACTTTGTTATTTATCTAATCTGCCTTAAAGCGATTTTGAGCCATAAATGTATAAGGTTTTGATGACTTGTTTGATGAAACACGACCATCTCTCACAGACTTTATTCCATTTATACCAGGTCTTGGCAGATTGATGGAGATAAGCAATCAGGGTTGTCTGTTTTTTTTACTAATGTTAACAATTTCATTATCCAGCTACAGAGCATGTCCTTTGGGTGTTCCTCATGGGCCAGACACTGCATGTGGCAGAGGATGTCTGTGTGTGTCCCTATCAGAACTAATGCTTGATGCCTATTCTGAAGGGGTATATATTGTGGGGAATGGGGTGTCAGAACCAAGAAAAATGAGAACACAACCAAAGCCGGGCAGGGTTGTTCATGCCTATAATCCTAGCACTCTGGGAGGCCAAGGCAGGTAGATCACCTGTGCGCAGGAGTTTGAGACCAGCCTGAGCAGAAGCGAGGCCCTGTTTCTACTAAAATTTAAAAAACAGCAAAAAACCAGTCAGGCTTTATGGACAGCGCCTGTAGTCCCCCAGCAACTCAAGCAAGCAGCTGAGACAAGAGGAGCACTTGAGCCCAAGAGTTTGAGGCTGTTGTGAGCTACGATGCCACAGCATTCTACCCGGGTCACAAAGTGAGACTCTGTCAAGTCTCAGAAAATTAAATTTTTTTAAAAAAGAATATAACCAAAATCAAACAAATCATCCTGAAATGACACACAAATGACACTTTGTACACAAAGCGGTTTCTGGAGGAGTAAGATGGCTTTAGCGTAGGGGAGTTTAATCAGAAAAGGTGTCAAAGAGGAGGTGCTTTTTTGCACTGCTTTGATGCCGTACTTTCAAGGAACGGAATGACATTCCAGGTAAGAGGAAGAGCAAAAGTAAAACCTCTCTGGCAGAAGCTAGTGAGTCATGTGTGAAGCCAGAGAGAAAATCCACTTGCTTAGTACGCAGAAGTCAACTGATAAATATTTCCTGGGTGTCCACTATGCTTCTCTGCTAGATGCAGTGTGCTTAGTTAATTATAACGCAGGGTAATTTTAAGATTGGCCCCCGCAGGGTGATAAGATCCACAGGCAGAAAGCAATTAGATGGCATCAGAAGGCAGCACTGAGGCGTTACATGGTGTGGCATGAGTTACACACTTACCCTGGTCGCAGGGCAGTAAGAGGTAACACTCGTGTTTCATTTTTCTTTTAGCAAATTGGAGAGTTTCTTCTTGTCCCACCTGACTCCATCTTTCCCTCACACCCCCTGTCATTTTTGGTTACATGGTTCTGAAACCATTATTCTCGAAATGTTGAATGGAAAACTGGATCTTTAAAAAAATTTTTTTCTAATTTGATGCAGATTGACTTTTTGTTCTTTTAGTTTTGCAAAAATATTTGCTTTAATCTCAAAACTATTAAAGGGCTCCAAAACAAGTAAAAGCTATCTAGCTGAGTTATAGTAAACTCTAGGAAACCAACTCATAAATTACATTAAAAAATTCATTAAGTATCTCAAGAATGGAGGAAAAAAGTATCCAATGTACTCAGTAATTCTATGAAACAAACTTACATCTACTCACATTTTCTTATGAAAGATAGAACACAACTATAGCCCAGGAAGAAGGAGAGAACTGGAGGGGGACGGGGGGGGGGTTGACAGAGGAAGGGTAAAAGGAGGAACCATACCTATGGAGCATATTGCAAGGGTACAAGTCAAATCTGTCTAGTGTAGAACATAAATGTCTTAACACAACAATCAAGTAAATGAGGCGAAAACTATGTTGATTGGTTTGATGTAAGCACGTCAGATTGTATAAAAAAATCAACACATTGTGCCCCACATATGCATAAATGTATTCATGATCTATGTGTATTTGACTTAATAAAAAAAAGATTAAAAAATTCATTTGGTTTTATTTTAACTGATTTTACATACTGGGAGATGACCAACAGCTAATATTACATAATTTACCAGACTCAGTCTTCAAAAAGAGATAATCAGACACCGAAAAGACCCTTGCTTGTTTTACTAAATGGTTCCCTTAAAAACACAAGGAAGTAGCACAGAGGGAAGATGTCTTAGAAAATTAATTGACCTTGTGTCTATTTCTGAACGGCTACCAGCCAGACTTAACTTGGTGGCATTTTTCATTTCAAGCTTCAAATGACACACGACTAGACAGAATGAAACCGATCTAGATGCCTCCTGGAGAACTTAGGGTAGGGACTGAGGACCGACTACAAAGACTACATAACTATGACAGTATTAGCTGGTTTGTAAAGAATCTGAAAGCCATGCTGCATGATGGGAAAAAATTGATTTAGCTATGACAAAGCATTCTCCTTCTTCAAACCTCTGACTAATCGGTCCCTTGCTTTACAAAGACTTCTAAAGTCAGCAGGCTCTGCCAGGCCTTTAGCAATGGCTACCATTTACTGACCACGTTCATTCCTTCCTTCAGTGTTCGCTTAGCTGACACTGTGCACCTGTGCCAGGCCCTGTCCACAGTGCTACGGAGACATCTGTGAACAAGCCAAACAAACTCCCTCAGGCACCACACAGGGTGATCCTATTTCACGGAGTACTCACTACGCTCCTGAAAGGTGGTATCATTATCTCCATTTTGCAGATGAAGGAAGCCTTAGCTTGTATGTTAAGGATAAGGTCCCAGAGCCTGTCAATAGCACGGATGGGGCAGAAACCTGTCAAACTGACCTCCACCTGATACTCGTTGCATTAGGCTTTGGTTCCAAGCAAATAAAGGGAACATGTGATGTGAAAATTATCTAGCACGTGCATTCCAGTTGAGCTAGCATCATAAATGCAAAGCTGGCTTGTTAAAAAAAAAAAAAAGGCATGAAGGGGAAGGACGATTATCAATGGGACGAACAATGCTTTCTCAGGGCCTTAAATTCTGCTCCTTGTTTCTCCGTGAGGAACAAATCACCATGGAACACCCTTCCCCAGACCATTTCCCATGTTCTTCAACACCCTTTCCTGATGGTGCTATTTTCTTATGTTCCCCTCCCTCTCTTTCTATCAGGGGTCTTTAAAGGGCAGGAGAAGCTGTTGTGAGAACTGGTGAATCTCCCATTACAGAATTCATTCGAGCAGAGGCTGGATGGCCTCTTAATGCCTCCCTGGAGCAGGGATTCACTTCCAGCGCAGGAAAACATGGGACCTCTGCCTTGTAACTCCAGAATTCCAAATGCAGAGGCAATGTCATTTTCCCCGTCTTTCCTCAATCTTTACCCTAAGTTTCCCATGAGGCATCTAGAGTGGTTTCATTCTGTTTTAGTCAAATAGGGTCTGAAAGCTTGAAACAAAAAGTGAAACCAAGTCTAGTCCAGCTGATATGCATAAGGCAAACACACTTCCAGAAGTCAACTACTTCCTTTGGGCTTCTTGTGGCTGGGAGTCTAAGATGGTTCCGGAAAGAGCCTTCCTTTCTGCAGGTAGGACCAGAAATGCCTCGGATAAATGGCTCTGTTAAGAAACAATGTGCGACTTACCATTTGAAGCAAAATCTAAAGAAGCTGTTACCAAAAGGCATAAACACCTTCTGTCTAACAGATTTTTGTGTTTGATTTGGTTTATAATCCAACAACTCCTGTGGAAAGCATCTCCTGGCCCCACGTGTTCACAGCCCCGTGTTGGTACACCTTCAACACTGAATCAACATCTAGTGTTGGGAATCCTGGGGTTACAGGCCACCAAGAGGTGCCTCTTCTTCCTGAACTGTAAGCGAATCCCCCTCTGCCGACATCCCATCCAGCCTCTGCTGAAACAAATTCCACAGTGGGGATTCAGCGCCTCCTAAGAGTGTCTTCTGCACCAACCTACTTGTGAGGAGTCAGCTGCCCTCCTGTAACTTCCACCCACAGGCTAGCTCTGTGTTCAGACACTCCTTACACCTGACCACTGTTCTAAAACTCTCGGATTCATCTGAAGTATACTTTCTCCATTCTACTACAGAATCATTCATTGTTAGAGCTGAATAGGACTTTATAAATCCCCAAATTAGTTTGTGGATAAGACATTTTGTCTTGCCAGACCTTGAGAACTTTATTTTTGAGACTGAACTTATTCGTCACCTGAAATAGTCTGGCGTCTTCTCACCCCCAGATATGTGTGTGTGTGTGTGTGTGTGTGTGTGTGTGTGTGTGTTTGTGTGTATTATGTATATAATATATATTCTATGGCTTTATTCTTTTTTAAATTCAACCTAAGATTGCATTGTGTTGATAATCACATCACACTACATATTGGTCATAATGAGCCTACAGCCAATTAGAACCTCCCAGGATTTCCTCACATCCTTTATCACTGAGTCCCATTCCCCTAATCTTTACTTTCATAGTTGTTTTTTTTTTTGAAACCCTAGTATACGAGTTTATATTTGACTCAAATTCATGTTGTCTTGTTAGATCAGCTGATTTTTCAAGTATAGTAGGGTTCTTTTAGGTATCAAATCTGTAACTTTCCACTCTAGTTGTCCATTTCACTTTAGTCATTCACAAATTAAAGGATTTCCTTTATGTCACCTGTGCTATTAAGTTGACGGTCTGGGCTTGAATCTCAGCTTTGCCACTTAGGAACTGTGTGACCTTGAGGTAATTAAACTCTCTGCATTACGGTTTACTCATTTATAAAACCAGGATGAAAGAGTATCAACTGCATAGGACTGCATAGGAAGATTAATAAATTAATACGTACAGAGTAGAACAGTGCTTGATCCATAAAAGCTCAGTAAATGTCAATTATTTCTACTGTTTTCATCAAACTCAACTGTCACATGTCACTTCTGACACTTCTTGCCAGGGCTCTGGACTGGCCAGGTCTTGGGCCCGGCTTAACTAGGTTCTGGACGTGAACCGCTAAGTTACCTTGCTCAGGTTCATTTTCTCAGTAGGTGCCTGAGGGCTATCTACTTTAGCTGGAGAGAGAGAGAGAATGTCTTAGAGGGATAGTAAAGCAGTCTTCTTAGAAAGATAGATCTTAGCCTTTAGTAGAGCTTAGCAATCTTCAGCAGAGAGATACCATTCTGCAGGCAGGAGAGGAGATAGTCAGAGTAAGGGGGTCCGTGATAGAATGCACATGCTCCCGACTGCCTTCTCCGCCAGCCTAACATAAGGCTGATCTCGTGCCTCTCAACACCACAGGTCTCTTCTTGCGAACTCTCATGCTTGTTAGGAGAGCTAGATCCCTCTCCACGCCCTTTCCACCCAGGTGTTCCATTATTGAGCTACACAGGTATTTCTTATAACTCTCACTCCTCCTAGCCATAGGCTATATGGGTTGCAACAGTCATCATCCTTCATGTCACTGACATAGAGATCTAGAACAGAACAGAAGAGGTGTCAATACACTCGCCCTGTGTGATCACATTGGCTATCTCTAAACCCACTCTGCTGGACTGATTATGCAAACTTAGTTGTAAATCCATTGAAATATTCTGTTATCCAGTTCATAGTTCTCTGCGATGAAATCCTGAGATATTGTGAAAACTGCTGTGATAAAATTCCTATCTCCCACATTTACCACATTTTCCCCACTTTGCAATCTACTTATTCAGTTAGTCCTGCTTGACTTCTTGGTGCCTAAGGATTATTACTTCCTTTTCTGAGTATTCTCTGTTTTCAGAACACATTCTAGAATTTCACTGGAATTTTATGTTTTCTCTTCTTGTCAATCTCCAGGCTTTGGGGCTTTCTCCATTCTCTGAAATTCTCCCAAGATGACTGAATGTATTTGTTGCTGTTTTCCTGGGTGTTGCTAAAAGACTGTGTTCTGTCCACAGGAGGTCATGGCCACTTGACCTGGAAGTGGGCTTTGCTGCATCAGCAGGTCAGAGATCATCCTGGATTGCTAAATAATCAACAAGGCATGAAAGTAGTGGAAAGAAAGAAGGGGGCGGGGAGGCTCCAACTTAATGCTAACTAGCCTATATGCTCATGGGCTAAACACAGTTTCTGTCCAAAGATAAAAGAAATTCTGCTGCACTGGGCAAGAAGATGTTTAATTCAATACACAGTAAAATTTACTTGCAGTGAGTTTATTTAGAAAACTGATGTTTCATCCTGTTAGGAATATCTTGTCAATAATATTAAGACTTTGCAGTAAGGTTAAAAAGAGTAATGTCTGAAACATGTTTAGTCTATTTTTGAGTTTTCAATTAGTGACAGTCACCAGAAAATTAATTATACCTATAGAAACACTTGGTAAATTACTACCTTAGTGTAATAAACTACTTATTAATGAAATCTCTACATGTGTTTAAATTTACTAGCAAGAAGAACCTGAGACATGGTAAGATTTTGATTCCTATGGTAATAAGCTTTAGGAAACTCCAATAAGTATCAAATACAATCTAATGTTACATGGAACCCTCCATCATGGAATTAACTAAGCAGCCATCACATGTGAGCCATTGTAATTATTTGCAATCGACATTTCACACTTTTATTGCTGGCACGTTAGCAATTTGCTTTTTCCTTTTATTTTCACATCAAATATTTTACACAGTAATATATACTATAATGTCTATTTCCAACTGAAGCCCATGAATAATCAGCAATATTTTCAGATTTTTTCTTATCTGATACTGTTGTTCTTTATTATAAGTTTAATTATCATCAGTTAAAATTCTTGGCACAGCAAAACATTTCATTAACTTCTAGATAAAAACAGATGACTATAAGAACAAAGAAGTAGACATTCTAAGCCTCTAAGTAGCCTTAGAGAATAGTAAGAGAACTTACTATTAATCTTACTATTCTACTAATCTATTAATCTTACTATTCTACTACAATAACTAACTTACTATTCTCTAAAGCTCAAAAGTCTCCTTTTGACTGTGCCAATCAGTCTACGCAAGAGGGTACTCTGCAGTGAACAAACCCTTGGGTCAAGGTCAGAAATATCAACACAGAAACGGGTATGAATCTGTTGATGGTGAATGTAGGTAAGTGGATAGAGTGAAATAATTAATCCACATCCAAGAAACTGGCAGGGCTCCCAACTGATCATTTGCAAGATATGACTGTTGATTTTGATTCCTGGACAATTAACGAGTTATCTTATTATCCCAATATGTTCAAGTTTAAAAAGAATTTCCTATCATTTAAGGAAACTTCTGTTTTGATAAATGAGGAAACTAAGGCCCTAAGCTATGAAGGCTTGTTAAAAGTAACACAATTAGAAGGTGGCAGGGCAAGGACTTGAACATAGGTCTTCCACTCTTTACTTACTCACTCAAGGAAATTTTAGGGAGTGTCTTCTATATACCCAGACTTGTGCCAAATACTAGATAGAAGAATAGGGAGTGAAATGTGAGCCCTGGCCTCAAGGAATTTTGATTCTGATGAGAGTTACCAGACAAGTGAACAAAAACAATTTAACATAAGCTATTATAGGGGAAGTACAAAGTTTCATTAGAGTACTTGAGTTGGGGGGTGAGGTAGGACAAATAACAAAGATTAGTAGGGTCAAGGAAAGCTTCCAGAGGGGTTTTAGGTCTAAGCTGGGTCTTGAAGTAGCCAAGCAAATGCAGTTTGGTGAAGAGGGAAGAACATGATCCTTAGAATAAAAGAAATATCCTGGGCGGCGCCTGTGGCTCAAAGGAGTAGGGCGCCAGCCCCATATACTGGAGGTGGTGGGTTCAACCCAGCCCTGGCCCCAAACCACAAAAATAAATAAATAAAAATAAATTTAAAAAAGAAAGAAATATCCTAAGAATAAAGACATAAGGTTCCTGATTAATCCATCATCTCCATTAAAACTAGAATTTGGGGAAAGTGGCAAGGGAGGGGGGAGGATGGGTTGAGGGAAGGTAAATGGTGGGGCCACACCTATGGTGGTGCATCTTAGACGGGTTCAGGCAAAACTTACTAAATGCAGAATATAAATGTCTTCATACAATAACTAAGAAAATGACATGATGGCTATGTCAAACAGTTTAATGAAAATGATTCAGATTGTATATGAAACCAGTGCATTGTACCCCTTGATTGCACTAATGTACTGAGCTATGATTCAACAGTAAAAAAGAAGAAGGAGGAGAAGGAGAAGAAGAAGGAAGAAGAAGAAGAAGAAGAAGGAGGAGGAGGAGGAGGAGGAGGAGGAGAAGAAGAAGAAGAAACATTCCCATTATAGTCACCAGGAATAAAGTGAACCAAAGGTGAAAGATCTCTACAAGGAAAACAATAAAAAAATTAGGAAAGAAATTGATGGTGCAAAAATAATAAAAACACATCCCATGATCCTGTTTTGAAACAATTAATATTTTTAAAATGTTAATTTTACCAGAAGTACCTGTTAATTTAAGGCAATCACTATTCAAATACCAAAAGCATTCTTCACAGAACCACAAAAGTTTCTGTATAGCCAAAATGATCATGAACAAAAAAGAACAAAGCTAAAGGAATAGTATTACCTGACTTCAAAATAAACTACAAAGCTATAACAATCCAAACAGCATGATACTGGCATAATAATTTATACATAGACCAATATGAAAGAATAATTAATCTAGAAATAAATCCACAGTTTTACAACCAACTCATATTTTTTTTTGCTTTGAAGATTGTTTAGAATTTTCTTTTTATTATTTTTTTATTTTTTATTATCTTTATCATTAAATCATAGTTATGTACAATAGTGTAATCAAGGGGTACAATGTGCTGGCTTCAAATACAATCTTAACTATTTTCATCAACCTGATTAACATAGCCCTCCCAGCAATTTCTCC